>CAIGRP010128149.1:0-13764 GCA_903798385.1 Fraxinus cuspidata | reverse complement strand
ACATAAAGCCTCATATTCCGAGGGGCATCTTTATCACTGTCCCCAAAAGATCTTCTACGTTTAAGATCCTTTGGAAGGGAATGATGTGACCTCCTGCAGCACCACAAACATCAAATCATGTCAGTCTATCACGTAGGTATACAAACCTAGGCCATAAAGTAGCTATCTTGACAAATAACATTAAATTATACACTTCGATCATTATATGTTAGCTAAAGTAAATGGTGATGCAACTTTTACTCTAAGATTGTAAGTTTGCTCTCCATACTTCACATATTCTAGTATCAAACACATTCTAGTGGCTTAAAACTTTAGCTTGTCCCAACTCAAGTATATAATCTCCCGTCGACTGACTTAACCATCGGAATGCTCATTGCCGCATCCTTAACCATCAAAGAAGGTTATAGGCGACTAACGATTTGTCTAAATGTGTAGAAAATGAGCTTACGCTTGTGCAGGTAGGCCCGGGATCTGTTGGCCACTTGGAGGAACATTTTTCGAGGTCAATAGAATCAGAAATTCAATTTGATTTTATTGTTTGGCATGACTAATTGGACATAACTGGATTAATAATGATGTGAAATTAAAAATTCAAATGGACATTCAACAAAAAACCTGAAGATTCTTTAATCCAATGAATTCCTATATGTTATTTATTCTCTTTAACGAAAATTGATCATTAAAAATCACTAGCTAAAGTAAGGATTGAATTCCCTATATTTTTGAAAATTAATCTTGATGATAAGTGGGACCCATCATCATCTATATTGACCATCTAGATATTATTTGTGTATAATATATGTGATACATATATTAGATGATTACATGGTATTCGCAACCAGAAATTTGTAAAATTATTGGTCAATTTTAAATTTTAAGCATAATATTCATATTATACAATCAAGACAGTATATCTTGTTATATCTTGTTAATGCTAGTGAGCCTTAATCTCAACAATTTAATAAGTATTAATTGGAATGTCGATAAATGGTTTGACATTATTGCTTATTAAAAGCCTCCAATTCTCAATGTACTTTCCATTTCTGTTTAAGAAATGTTATTATGCATCATGCCGACATCATAGTTCTCCCTCTTATGATTGGCTTATGGTTAGAGCCTAATTTTTCCATCTAATTATTTTGATAATACAGTATATGTAAAATTGATTAACCACAATGCACTGATATGGAAAGTAAAGAATGCTGAGAATATATAATTAGTTTGGATTATTATACAATATCTCAAACCCTAACGAGTGATATTTTATAAAGCGGTTTGCTAATTGTCGATTGACTCGATAATTCTCTTAGCATTAGGGGAAGAAATTAAGAAGTTGGAAATAATGTACAAATACATCATCATCTAAATTTTCACAAAAGATAAATCAAACCAGACGTTCAAAAGATAATTTATTTAAAATGTATTTACTGACCAAAGGAGCAACAATATCTCACACGCAAGTTTAAATGTTCCAAATAGAATTAACGTCTTGAAGGACAATTAGTTAATATTATTTTTAATAAATTTATGGTACGTCTGAAGTGTGATAATATTCAATTCTAATATAAAAATCGACAAACGGAAAATGGAGCAATTAACAAAGATGGTCCTATTAAGGCGTCATATACTCTTGATGAATATTTAGGCACAAAATATTATAAAATCTAAGAAGAGGTCCAGGCACCTGAAATATTGAAAAATGAGATATCTCAGTAAGTTATGTAATTATGAAAAAGAAATAGAATAAAAAATAAAATAAAATATTGTTGACAACACTTTTGCACATGATGTACTGCATCATATAGCGAGGAATCTAAATAAATACGTAGAAATATATCTATCAAATTGGCGATTGACCAAATAAAAAGGACGCAAACCTAACATTAAATTTTCTAGCAAAACCTGAAGTTTCTGGACCTACAATCTAAAGAATACACTTATGCGAAAATAAAATAAGAAAAATAAAGTCGTAATATGTAAAGCACGGCCCTCAACATAGTGAATTTCGCAAAGATCGTGATGGATGAAATCACAAGTCAATATCATTATCTCGACTATGCATGAAATTTGGAATACATTATAGTCAACTTATTGGGCATGATTATTAATGTTATTTCTAAAGGATTTAATATGCCTGAAATATAATTTGGGTGATGTTGTCATGAAGGGGTGTAAATACGCGTTGTGCTATTTTCCCCATGATCAAGGTCTTATCCCATTGGGTTTTCGTGATAAAATATTTAATGAGACAACTTTTACAGCATATTTAAAAAAATAATGTACTCTTTCTCCTTCATTAAAGTTTTTCTCACAAGTTTTTTCCTAATAAGGCTTTAACGAGACATATTCTTTGTATAATGAATATTCATAACATACAAGACATCTACAACAAAATATATTTCAAATCTAATTTCAACGTAATTTTGTTCGACTTTTATAAAAATGGCCTTTGTTGTAAACGTTTTAAAATATTGCCATATTTAAAATGGCACACGTGTCATCTTGATTGTGACATTTTTTTGGCAATTTTCACTTCTTTTTTATTCATTCATTTAATGTTTTCCTTGTAGATCAGCCAACCATCACCTACTAAAAAAGCACTTGTTCATCCCCTTCATCCCTATGTTGTTGGACATTTCAACTTTCTCTTAGTCTTGGCTTTGGTCTATCACCCTAATCATTTGATTTTCGCAAATATAGGGTATTGCGAACAAGTAATAAAATGATAAATAAAGTATTGTTCCCACGAGGACTATGTAGTTAATCAAGAATCAACTAATCTTAACCTAAATCGAATATCAAATATGGTTTTATGAATTTGTGATAATCAGCTAAATTGCTAACTATTCTACCATGCTATTTATGAAGATTTATATAAAAGTATATGAGATTATTTCGAAGACTTCAAATCCTCCTTGTTAATCCATCTTTAATGCAAGCATCATCATGACAACATGTATTCATTCTTGTAGATCAATGGTCCTAAGTTAATTAAAGGCATATCTCGATATCAATTAAATTCATCCCTTCGTGTGACCTTCACATATCTCTATGAAAGATGTAAACATGAAAGCATGAATTAAATATTTAAACATCTATAAAAATCATGCAAAGCATAACAATATATCTTTATCCCCCATCGGACTTTATAATGGTTGTTATACGTGCTATCTATTTTATGTTTCTCTTGAAATCAGTGAAACTCACAAATCATTCTAATTAATGGCCAAATAATTGAGTATTAACACAATACAAGTATCCAAGAAATCACATATATTGGACGTCTAAATATTTAATTTATATTAAAAAAATTTAATAACAACG
The DNA here is from genome assembly GCA_903798385.1 of Fraxinus cuspidata. NCBI lineage: Eukaryota > Viridiplantae > Streptophyta > Magnoliopsida > Lamiales > Oleaceae > Fraxinus > Fraxinus cuspidata. The sequence continues at coordinate 10,440 of CAIGRP010128149.1, read as the reverse complement.
GTTCACAATATCTTAGCAATTAGAAGCCTAGCCTAGCATTGGAAATATTCAAGAATTCATGTTAAATTTATAGATCATCACACGAATTTGTAATTGAATGAATGAAAGAAGATCAATCTTAAAATTTTGAATCTCTTCAATGATTTTTTGATGACTCTTCAATTAGTTATTCACTTCCTTGCTCAAAAACCAAGATTTAGTCTTTAATGGATGGAATTCTTGCACTTGCTCTTGATTTCTCTCACAAAAATATGAATTTCTCCTCTCTTGAATGATGAAAATTGAAGGAATATTGTAGTATGAAAGGTCCCTCATATTGGCTAACAATGTTTTTTATTTATAGAAGTGAAATTAGGTCAAAAGTCGTGTAAGAAAGTGGTTTCCATGTAGAATTTTTTTTGGGGGGAAAAAGGAAACAGGCCTGATTTGCCAAATTTGTCATGGGCGGTCGCCCACATAAAACTCGGGCACTCACCCAAGCAAAGCTTTAAGCAATTGATTTTGATTTTTCAAGATGGGTCACCTAGCTTTATAACACGATAGCTGTGTAGTTATGCTTTCTTTCGAACTTTTCATTTTGATCTCTAAATTGGATTATTGATTCTTTTAAGTCTTATTCTCTTGAAATCTCCGTCATTTAGCTTCTAATTGCATCCAATTGAACCCGTTATCTTCAATCTTTGTTTTGTGATCCAAATAAACTATTGAATGTTTGATTTTAGTCCCCGAACTTAGCTTTTCACCCTTTTTCACTAATTTGATTTCACTTTCATTCATCGAGTTTTACCAAATAAACAAAATATACGATGAATAGGCCATAATTAACCAAAAGAACTTCAACACTATAAATTCAGTAAAACTGATGTATGTATGTGGAGAATTAAGTAAAATACCATTAATTCATGAGTTGTTTCAATTCCCAACCCTCGATGGTCAATTTTTACTTTTATCACTTGTAAGATTCATACATCTCCAAACTTATTCTTTTTTACTCATTTCCTAGTATGTGATCTAAGGTTGAATCTTTATGCTAACTCATCCCCCTCTCTACTTTATATGGATCTCACTAATTGCAAGTCAATACTTCAACAAATAAGGATTCTCCAAATTTCTTTTGCTTCAACATCCAAGACACAACTAGGCTAATAATCTCTTGTAAAAAATATAATTTTCTCAAATAAGTATTTGTGACTTAATTAAGGTACATAGTACATAAATACATAATTATTTTTTTTCTTAACTTATGTGTAGATTTTTTTCCATTAAGTTTTCTAAATGACCCTTTTAGCGAGTTCTAAGTCGATGACTCTCAAGTCAAATGATCATAGGGCACCAGATTTTTAGCCTACGAGTCATAAAGGCATGGAGAGATATTTTACAATAAGATAGTTTTTATCTTTTTCATGATTAGTGCAATATCCATCATTAAACACCCATTCTCAAAAATCAACCCCTAACTTAAAGTTTTCACCTAATTTTCATCATATTAGACTTAGACAATTCACACAAGAATTTACACACATGGAATCTTCATTCATATCCATTTCCATATTTCCATACAAAAATGAAATTACCCTCAAACTATTCTAAATTTAGTCTAAGGATGTATAATATATCACCTTTTCTTAATTTTAGCATCTAAGTACTACTATTTCAATGTATCAAACATATGAATCAACTCATACATTTACAATGCCTAACTTAGTTCGCGTGCACAATTAGTATCGAGTCTTATGTGGATGAGCACCAATTAATATAAGCATGTAGTCCATTCACAGTTCATTAACCAAGACATAATTTCAAATATATTCATCATTATCTAACAGGCTACCTAATCCACACAAGCAAGCAAATAAGGAAAACATTTAAGAAAAATTGCAATTTTTTCTTTTTTTTATTTTTCTTATATATATTAAGCCATAAACACGTAATAATATACAACAACTAAAAGCTCAATAATTTTACCACCCTTAAACTTAAAGTAGACATTGTACCCAACATAAACGATGGGGAAGATTTGAGGTAATTTGTTGAATCAGTTTATTCCATTCATCAACTTGCTATGCTGCCTCCTACTTGATATTCATGTACCCGTGAAAGGTGAAAGAAAATAAATATGAGTATCAAAAAGGAGCCTTAAAGCTAAAATGTGGTGTATATGATAACCAATTTTTTTACGTCCCTTAGAGCTTTGAAGTATGTGCCACATGCACTTTCTATTGTTTTTAACTCAAAAGAATTATTTTTTTAGGCTAAATATAGATATGATGACCCTTCTATTGAAATAAAAATATGCCTAAAATTAATGCAACATATCAAACTATATGCAATCCAAATGCATAAAGCATAATGACTAAAAGGGTAAAAAGCTGGGTTGACTCACAATAAGCGCTTAATTTAAAATCTTTAGCTAGACTTTGCTACTCTATTATTCAGGGTTGGTAAGGTGGATGATAGCTTCTCATTAGCAGATTCACTATCCAAATATGGTTTCAAGCGTTGTCTATCGACCTTGAAAGTGCCATTTGTTTCATGAGTCATCTAAATTACTCCATGTGAAAAAACTTGAAAATGTGAAAGGTCTAGACTATCTCAAATGCAGTTTCACAGGGAAAAGTTTCATTCTTAAATTAAATAATAATACCTTTTGACCTGGGGCAAACTTTAATCTCTGAATATATTTTCATGTAGTCTTTTCATTCTTACTTTGTATAGCTTTGCATTCTCATAAGCATCTATTCGAACACATCCAATTCATTTAGATATAGCAGTCTCTTTTCTCCAGCAGCTTTCGTGTCAAGGTTTAACTATTTTATTGCCCAGTATGCTCTATGTTCTAACTCTATTGGAGACGACAAGCTTTTCCAAACACAATGCGATATGATGACATACCTATTAGTGTTTTGGAAGCATATCGATATGCCCATATGCATCATTTAGCTTCTTTGACCAATCAATTCACAAGGCATTTACAGTCATCTAAAGTATCTACTTCAGTTTCATATTTGATACTTCAACTTGGCCATTTGTTTGGGATGATAGGTTGTAACAACACGATGTTTGACCCCATATTTACAACATTTCTTACCCAATATTCGGGATAAGAACTGTTGTAAATTTGTTTGAGCAGTGAGAATAGAAGGATGAGGCATAAATAAAAGATTATTTTCCTGATATGTAGCATACCACCTTTCTTGGTATGCTACCACATATTTACAACATTTCTTGTGCCGAATCTCCAAATCAAATTCTTGAAGTAAAAGTATCCACCTAATCAATCTTAGCTTAGCATTTTTCTTAAATAGCAAGTATTTCATTGTCGAGTGCTATATAGACAATTACCTTTTGTCCCATGAAATATGATCTGAATTTGTCAAAAGCGAACACCTTAGCAAGCAACTCATTTTCAGTGGTGGCATAGTTCAACTATGCATCTGTCAAAGTCTTGTTTGTGTAGTAAATGACATGAAGTATCTTGTCCCATCTCAAGATGCTTTCAGCTGTGCAGAAACTATTGAATTCATCTAAACAGAACTCCAAATCATTATCTGTGTGTAGACATCTCACCTGCGTTCCAGTTTGCTTTTCTACTAATATTTTCAACTCTTTGAAGGTCCCAAATACATTACTCTTCTGCTTCAAGAAGAATGCCCAAACTTTCCTCGAAAAATTATCAATCACTGTCAACAAGTAATAATGGCCTCCTTTTGATGGTACCCTAGCCGGTCCCCAAAGATCTGAATGGATATATTCAAGTGTGACCTTCATGTTGTGTCTTCCTTTCGTAAATCTGACTCTCTTCTGTTTCCTAAACACACAATGCTTACAAAACTTTATTTTGCTGGTCTTCTAACTATCAAAAAGTCCCCTTCTAGTCAGCTCTGTCATGCCATTCTCACTCTTATACCCGAGCAGCATATACCAAAGTTTTGTAATTTCATCACTGTCAAAGAAGAAGTAGAAACGGTTGCATCTTTACTGTGGAACCATGCAAAATGTGGAACCAAGCAAAATGTGCAACAGTGTAGAGTTTTTATGTCCCTTCATAACAACAAGAGCACCCGACTCACCTTCAAAACTCCACCTTCACCAGTGTATCTATAATCCTTTGATCAAGTACAATCAAAGATATGAGATTCTATTTCAGTTCTGGAACATGCCTTCCATTTGTAAGTGTTCTAATAGCCCCATCTAACATTCTGATTCTGACTGTACCAACTTTGACAATTTTACAAAGCGCGTTGTTTTCCATAATAACTGTACCTCTCAAAACTCTTTCATATGTTGGAAACCAGTCCCTATTGGGAAACATATAAAAAGTACAAGTCGAGTCAAGAACTCATTCCTCATATGGTTTGGAATCCATGTCAAAAATCACAAGAAGTTCTTCTTCGATTTGTGCATCTTCCACAACATCAGCCTCCGCTGAATTAACAAGTTGCTTCCCTTTCTCAGTAGAACTAGTAGCTTTATTTAGTTCTTCAAGGCATAGCAATCAGCACTAATATGCACATTCTTCTTACAATCTTGACATGTCTTCTCAACATGTCTAGATTTCGATCTGCCTCTTATATTTCTGTTAAAATTCCTATCTTGATTTTTTTCATGCACAACCAAGCCTTTAGCATGATTTTCAGATCCTTCAACAAGATGTCTCATCTTTTCCTTAGATAGTAAAGTATCATAAACCTCTTCCATGAGGAGAGTTTATTGACTATAGATAATAGTATCTCTAAAGTCACACATGGTGGTGGCATAGAACACAATAATATCAACGTCGAATCCTCCTCATCATACTTAACTTCCAATATCTCTAAATCAGCCATGATTTCTTTGAACATTGTTAAGGATCGTCCAATAATGCACCTTTAGACATCCGGTGAGAATACAAGTATTGTTTTAAGTGTAGCTTGCTGGTCAAGCTCTTTATCATGCAAAGTTGCTCCAACTTCAACCACAATGCAGCAACACTTCTCTCATTTTAGAAAATACTGAAGAATTTGATATGAAAGATGTAGATGAATTTGAGATTAGACTTTTCGATCCCTACGCTGCTTTTCATCATGCGTCCAGATAGCAGGCGTCTTATCAAATCCAAGCAAGACTTCCTCCAAATCCATTTGCGCTAGAACCGCTTGCATCTTCACTTGCCATAAGGCAAATCTCGTATTTATATTCAACAAAGAGATATCATACTTCATTGTTACCATGTGAAACAATCAACCTCGCTCTGATATCACTTGTTACAGAACAAATTAGATACCATAATTGCATTGATACCAATTGTTATGAATTTGGATCGAGTGATAATGACGATAATAAAATGAACAAGAAGAAAATAAATACCAAAATTTACGTAAAAATCCAATTTGGAAAAAACCACGGGAACAGGGAGATAAATCCACTATAATTAATAGCAATTATGTTTACAAGATCTCAATGTACTTAATTGAAATTAAAAGCTCTCAAGATGTTCTATGAATCTCTCTCTATTGTATTCTGTTGTGCTATTCTATACAAGTATACATATACATACATATATGAGTCCAAAACCATGTCAAAAATGAAAATGGGTTTAGGCTGGATAAGCATGTCGCGACAGGGCAGCGTCAAGCGAGGGACCAATCTCGGGTTGTTTTCTACTGGGCTCGCTCGAGCATCCAGCTAGCGCCAATCTAATGAAAATGTGGTGACTTTTTCCTCCTGTCCATAATTTTGATCTCTGCAAGACCACTTCAATTTAGACTCCAATACCTATTAGAATTTGGGTCAAACCACAACAAATCTTCACCATGAACCAAATTCCAACTTTAGGAATTCCAAGTCATGACTCCATCAATAAACACCACTCCTTATCTTCCAAACCAAGCTCCAATGGACTAAATCAATGACAAACACCCACTAAGTTCAAGCAATGTTCAAATTTAGCAATAGGAAGTGGTTTTGTCATCATATTAGCAAGATTATCATTGGTATAAACCTTGCTCACTACAACATCACCACTAGAAATCACATCACACACAAAATGATACATCACATCAATGTGCTTAGTATTTTCGTGAAATATCTTATCATTAGTAAAAAAAATTGCAATCTGACTATCAAGAAATATTGTAGACATCTGCAAGTCTTCAGTGATTTTACAAATCAATCCTCGCAGCCACATAGCCTCCTTACATGCCTCTGTAATGACCATGTATTCTGCTTCTCTTGTAAACAAGCTACTGTATTTTGCAAAGTAGCTTTCCAACTGATAGCACAGCCTCCAAGGGTAAACACATACCCTGTAAGTGATCTCATCTTATCAAGATCCTCTGCATACTCTGAATCCACATAACCAATGACTCCATCTAAATTTCTACCAAAATGCAAACAAGTATTAGAAGAGCCCCTTAAGTATCTGAAGATCTACTGCATTGCTTTCCAATGTTCCTTTCTAGACTTTGACATGTATCTGCTAACTACACTAAATGCATGTGCCAAATCAGGTCTTGTACAAACCAAGGATAATCCTCCTGATATGATGACAAAACCACTTCATATTGCTAAGTTTGAACATTGCTTGAATTTAGTGGGTATTTATCATTGATTTAGTCCATTGTGGCTTGGTTTGGAAAGGATTAGTGGTGTTTATTGATGGAGTCACGACTTGGAATTCCTTGTGTTGAAATTTGGTTCAAAGTGAAGATTTGTTATGGTTTGACCCAAATTCTAGTGGATTTTTTTGTCAAACCACATCAGGGATGTTGGATTGTCGTAGTAAGTAGTTTGATGGTGGCTGTGGTTTAATTGGTTGCTGCTTAAAAAAAACATTTTCTGAAATTGTAACACGTATGAGACGACTACTTTTGTTAGAGGATAGTATCAAGCTCTTATACCAATTTGACGTCGAGTGAAAACAATAAAGAAGAAGAAGAAAGAAATGAGGGGAAGATTGTAGTTTTATTTGATATTCAAGTGTCTTCTTACAATTAATGAACATCATTTTTTAGGTTCTAAACAACAATGAAAAGGAAAACTAGAATTTCTTTTTAAGAGGAGACAAATTCAATATCCTACCAAAAACAAGAAAATGCATAATTAAAATTCGATCTTTAATTGATTTGATTCCGTTTACTCCAAGGATATACTTTCCAATTTGCATCAATCGTACTTCTATGCTTTTATATTTTTATTTATTTATTTTATATCACGTCACTAAAGATATTTAAAATATTATTATGTCAGGGCCTGGATCTCAGCTGCAGCTCTTCCTCCACCGTAACTCACAGTAAACTATATTCAGCTGAATGCATCTAAATTGTAACCAAATAAATGACGGAAAACAGAATTGGGGAAGGGATAAATGATAAAAAAAGAAGAAAATGAGGAAGGAACTGGATGGAATCACAACAATTGATAACTGAATTTGCAAAAAAATCACAGACCCAACACTCCGCACATGGCTGCATGTATATTCATCTATGGTTGAAGTGGTGTTAACAAAAGAAAACAAAGAAAACGTTTCTAACTATAAACTTATTGGAAGCAAGACGACACTGTTTCAACTGAAGTAAGACGACACCGTTTTGAATTTACAAGGTAGTTAAAGCAGTTGGTTCTCCTTCTTCTTCCCCTGGTCTGATCTTCTGCCTTTTCTTTGCTGTTCTCTTCCCTCTTTTCCCCAACCATCCCTTACATAACAACCATCCCTCTCACGTTGATTTTCTCCCCAGGATCCACAGATAGGAAATTTGGAATTTAATCCAATCTGCATCTTCCCACTATGCACTATCTGGCAGAGAATCTGGCCATTGTATAAGACATTGAAGTGTTGTGTGTTTCTTGTAGTTCACCACCCTGGACTGTAATATGGCTATGGGATAATGATCAGCCTGCAGTGGTCTAGTGTCGTCAAGCAGTTGTAATACTGGCATACTAATATTCCCCAGCTGCTTCTTCAATAGCAATACATGGAAGACTGGATAAATTTTTTATTCTTTAGGTAATGCCTGATAAGTGCATTTTTGTGCACTTATTCGGGCCATATTACTAAACTTTTGTGTCGTTTTATTATTATATTTTACTTAACTTAGGTTACTTTTATCTTATTTCAGTTCTGGACCTGTTTCTAAGCAATTGGAATGAAAGAAGGATAAATCGGCCAATTGATGGAAGTTTGGAGACTAATATGCATTTGAGTAAAATTTGAATCACTAAAATTGAAGTAATTTGATGTGGAGGACCAATATGGAAGAAAAAATAAAGAAAATGGCTGAAAAGAAAATTCGCGAGTTTTATAATTGGGCAGCCGCCCAACTATATTGGTCAGGTGGCCGCCCGACCATCAACATCATCAATAGGAGCCATTTTTTAAGCTTGGGCAGCCACCCCATTTCCAAAAACTATTTCATATTATAAATCAAAAACATTTTTATGCAAGTAATGAATTATGAAAATAATTTGAGATTTATGCACTTGCTAAATATTGATGAGTTGATACCTTTACACATAATTTGAGGTTTCAATAAAAAACTTCTAAACTCTAATTTTCAAAATTTTTGTTCTCTTCGAGTCTCTTTTGATTGCTTATTCTTCAATAGATGACGATTTGAGTCTTTGAATGCTTAAGAAGATTTATACATGAAAAACTCAAGAAACAAGATTTTTTAGAAACATAAGTATCTTGTTTGTTATAATCAAAACAAATGGATCTATATTAAATCATAGGTCAACAATTTCCCCTTTTGATTATGACAAACAATATGTAATTTGTAGAAATATACAAGAATGTTGTCTTCATTTCCCCCTATCTTTTACACATCAATGGGAATTTCTTTTCATATGTATAACCAAGTTTGTGTCTATTTCATTTCCCATGTATATAAAGATAGCATAATATCACAAGTATACTTCCAAAACACATTTGTAATATAAAAATATGCAACGATTTATAGAATCATGAAACACATAATAAGTCACATTTCTAATAAATCACATTTCTTTTCCCCCTTTGACATCATAAAAAAGAATGGGGTTTTTGAAGTTAAAAACTTCCCCCATAATCATGGCATAGGTGCGAGGAAGGAAGAAAAAACAATGGATATTAATCATAGGTCATAGAAGTTAAAATGAAAAGAACTAAAAAGATACTTCAATCCTCCGCCAGTAGAGAAGGGCCTTGAGGATAGATGGAGTATATATGTGTGAAGAAGGTCTCTTGGGACATGCTCACTTGCTCCATCCTTTGTTCAAGTGCATCCATGTGGCTATTTACGGTAGTGGCAAGGGAATCAATTCGACTTTCTAAAATGTTGAATTGATCTTCGAATATATATTGGCTAGGGGTAGGTGCAACTTGTGGAATTGTAGACCTTTGTCTCGGTCGAGGAGAACCATCACCATCACCATCACCAACACTATCACCGTCACCAATATTCTCCTCCGCTTCTTCTTCGGTGAATGGCCAAGTAGTGGGCCCTGAATTATTGTCCATGCTTTGAGTATGACACACCCATTGCCCGTTAGCTTTAACAATTTTCATGTGTTTGATAGTGGTAAGGTTGATGATATCGGTGTGTTTTGGTTTAAGAATATGCTCATCGTCTAATGGTACATTGAAGTGTTCAAAAAAATTTGTAAGAAGCAAGCCATATGGTAAACCTAAGACTCTAGGTGAAGAGTGGACATGTCGAATATGTTTCAAAAATATGTAAGAGATGTCCAGGTTTCGACCAATAATAAGGGAATCAAGGATGAACAAGTCGAGGTGACGAACCTCTTCGTAATGGCCACTTTGAGGGACAATGATATGTGCAATTACACGATGGAGAATTTTACACGGGATTGTAAGATGATTTAGGTTCAAAGTCATTTTGGTAGTTAAAGGTCGATCGGTGACACGACTACAAGCCTCAAGTTCATTATAACTGTGAAACCTAACAGGAAAATTTTGGACATAGGCACAGTTATCACAATCTTCTAAATCAAGGATTTGCCGAATAGTGTCTATCGAAGAAAATGCATTTATCCTTGATTGTGGAAGTTACGTGGTTCGAATAAAAAGTGACATTTCGATAAAATTCTCGAATTAACCTAGGGTAAGCATTCTTGGAAAGAGAAACCACATTTGTCCATCAATTCCCTCAAAATATTCTTCTATACTAAAAGATGGAGCTTCGGTATAGAAGTCAAAAAAGTCAATAGACTTACCAATTAAAATTGGACAATCAGTGAATCGGTTGGGAAAATGTGTGCCAATTTCAATGTTGGACGAACAAGCTTCTCCCTTCTTCGATTTCTTCTTTCGAGGCATTGTAGGTTCAGATTTTATGAACAAGTGAGAGAGTTTTCGGTTTTTCGAAATTTTTGGTGAGAAAATGAGTGGGAATTGATAGGAAATGGGTAGAATACAAATCTTTAAAGTAGGTTAATGATTTGAATGGATTTGCAATGGATTTT
>CAIGRP010128146.1:0-29475 GCA_903798385.1 Fraxinus cuspidata | reverse complement strand
CATTCAATTCCAATCTACAAAGGAAGACATAAGTTCAATCATGAGCTTCAATTCAATATTAATTAACACTATTTTAAAATAAATGTATATAAAACAAGAATGCATATATAAATTTGTGAAAAAATAATAATAAAACAAAGGGAAAAAAAATGCCCTAGTTTTCAGTGAAAATGTCTCTTTCCAAGAATACACACAAAATCATTTACAGTTCGTGCATGTCCAGAATATAACGCAACTTCTGAAAATGGATTTTGGTGACTTCTGGAACTTTTTGAATTTTATTCTTACCCATAAATCTCTTTACACTAAGAAATTATTAAATTCTTTTTCCACTCACAATTTTATTTAGAGGTTCCACAAAATTTTCTCCACTTTTTACCTCATAATTAAGCTTTTAAACCGGAAGTTCAAGATGACTTGAATGTTCAAAGATCAAGATTTGCCGTTAGTCTACCACCAATTTATGAAAATTGGCATGTATCGTACTTTTTATGAAAAAAAAGTGAATTCAACCGAGACATGTTGAAGAAAAAGCTTAATACATAAAGTTTTCTTCTATCTAAGAATTAAATATTTTAATCTTCGGTTGTTCAACAAAATAGGACAGAAAATATATTAAAAGCTTTGTGAAAAAATACAATAAATTGTCATTTAACTCTATAATATTTACAGACGTTAAAATTTGATTCGTTGGACAAAATAAAACTGGACAAAAATGTGCAAAAGTTGCAAATGAGCTTATTTTTAATTACCTTAATAGTAAAAGAATTTCTCGTTGTCTCCCCAACTGTGTTGACATTCACATGGAGGATTTCCTGGGAGAGTTCTTCAAGTGCAGAAATAATCTTCACCGTTTGGCCTTGAATTCTTGGAGAAACAGTCTTGAGCAACACATTTGGACAAGAAAATTTGACGTCCACGTCAGCAATGGCAGATTTTGAATTTGCAACAAGTTCATTAACACTGCCATTCATGGAGGAATTTGGAGAAGAATTGGTTGGTAAATGTAGCCAGGTTTTGTAGGGACTGTTTGGTTGTGGGGTTCTTGGGCTTAAAGGTAGGTTTAATCTGGGGCTTAATGGAGGCTTTCTTGGATCAAGGGGTGAGGGTCTTGGACTTGAAACGAAACGAGGACTTAATACTTCTGTATAAGCTTTTCTTCGTTTCTTGGTTTCAAGGTATTGTAAAAGTTGTTGTAACTCAGTGATGTGACTGACAACTCCTTCGATTATCGACGCTTGATCAGCCTGTTCCGAAGTAGAGGCACGTGTTAGAAGTTACAGCTTAACAATATTTATTCGTTTCATATATTATTGAATTCTGCATACCAAACATCCCCTTAGAACAACGATGACATTAAGCCTCTGTTTGGTCCGGATAAAAATCTGATTGTATTCAAAGTCAAACAATCAATATTACCCATCTTTTATGGGTCCCACAACTTTTCAATCATATATTTCAAAAACTTCTATCAAAATCTACTAAAAATCTAATTTTAATCTCCACCAATCACCCTCTAAGTAGTACAATACGAATTTGAAAATCTTGTCCATTGTACTTACATTCGGAAAATTAAACTTTAAATTTTAATCTAAACAAGAAGAAACATACCCTTTTGACGTGAAAAGAAGGCATCAAAGAACGTAAGACGGACAAATGCTCATTCATTTGTTTCCTTCTGTTCCTTCCCACTGTTATGTGAGAGACTCTTTGTTGCCCATCAATATTATTGGCTTCCACCTTTTGTTTCTTGCATTTTGGTGAAGCTTCAAACTCAATTTCAATTTCTTGAACAACACTTGAAGAATATGTAGATTTTCGAGAAATCAATCGCCCTTTAATCCCCTCTTTATCTTCTGTGATTAAACCAGAAACGCCCTCCAAAGCCTCAACAATACTGAAAATATCCTTGGAATCCTCGAAAAAATCAGATAAATGCTCACCATCCATTTGAAAAACTCACCAAGTAGATTGCCCAAAAAAAGTTTACGAAATTGTCGACTGATTTTTAGAGAGCAACTCAAAACAGACACGAAGAAGTTAAAGCATTTAAAGGAGTTTCTCGAAGTTTGCTCCTTGCAGGAGTTCGTTGAGAAGATCAAGAAAAAAAGGAGCCCAAAGGAATAAGTACTATAACTAATATTATATCATACAATCTACAAAACAAGAATTATATTATGTGTGAAGTGAATTGGAAAGGACCAAAAATTATAACACATCAGGCATCAAGATCTATTTCCAGATTATTTTTTGCATGGAATATGAGAAAAATATCACACGGAAATGAGAGAGAGAGAGAGAGAGAGAGAGAGAGAGATATAAATGAGATTGTAGCTACTGGTATTTATGTTTTTGTACTATGGTAAAAGCTGTTAGATTCTTCGAGTAGAAGTGTATTACATCCACTGCTCCACAATTACACCTCATTCCTACTATAACACTATTCAGAAATCAAGTATCTCGTGATTTGAAAGGTGTACTATGTTATACTCCTATTTGCAATCAAATATCTCATGATTTGAAAGGCAAACATTATTATAACTCCTATTTATTTTATTTATTTGTAGATTTTAATAAAAATTAATAAAATATATGGATAAAAATTGATAAAAATTTCTGAATATTTAAAAGATGTGGTTGAATACAAGTTTTAAAAAAATTGATGTCAAACAATGGCTAAGCTTTTTTTTGGATATAAATTTATAGACGATATATAAATTTAATTAAATTTATGTTTTAATTTCAATCATACATTCGTAATTACTATTCAGCTATGTTTGAGTACATTTTTTGGGGGAAAACAAAATTTTTGAAGGAGCTGTTATTTACCTCCACGATTGTTATATATTCATCTCACTCTATATCCATCCTATATTCATCTCACTCTATATCTATCCCTATTAAAATTTTAAATAATTACTATTTTTTATCCGCGACTTATTCCAATACCGTTCTTATTAAATTGATTTATTTAAACAATATAAATTCACACAAATTTTATATATTCATCACCTCTAAATACATCAATATTACAATTTCGAAATAATAAAAGATCACTGTATTCAAAATTCAAATTGACAAGCTCCCATTGCTTGTACCATCACCAGTATCATCCCCTTGATGTTCCCAACAGACAAGTACATCTTTCTCTCTCTCTGATCTCCCCTATAACAAGGGTTTTGCTATTTATACATCGAAATAGAGATGTCAACGAATCGAATCGAGTCGAGCCGCAAACCGAAACTCGAAGCTCAGACTCGATTCGAGTAAAAATGGTTCGAACTTTTCTGGACTCAAGCCGAGCTTTTATTCGGCCAAAAAAATTAAACTTGACCCGAGCTTTCGACCTGAGCCTCAGCAAGCCGAGCCGGTTTGATTTTTTTAAAAAAATAAATTCTTGAGCTAGCTGCCGCAACACAAGCAGTTGTGTTGCCTTTGACAATTGTTGCAGGCAGTTGTAATGTTTTTTATTATTTTTTAATTTTTTAAACTTTTGTAGATTACTATTTTTTTTATTTTTAGGTTCAACTCATCATGGGTCGGCTTGGACTTTTTCTAGGCCAATCCACTGGCCGTCCAAGCGGCAAGTCACATTGACATCCCTACACGGGGTTATACCCCTCACAATTGAGAGGATCCACGATCAATAAAAAAGTCGTAAACCCCTCATCGTGAGGAGGGTTATACACCGAGGTGTCGGTGTACACTTAGCAAAACCTCTATAACACATTTACAAAAAATGTTGCAATGTTGGATTATGTGCATTGAACTCTACTTATAGAACATTTTCTATCAGTTTTTACGTTTTATTGTAAAATCTTGACGAACTTGATCAATGGCAATGGCGTTTAGGATTCTATAGTGCATTTTCATAGTGTTGACGAAATGTGTTTTTGCTTCAAATTTTATGATATTTGGATTTTAGTTAAACACAAATTCTAAAATAATATAAAATTGTCTAAAAGAAACGGTGGATGTAAGTAGAGGCTCTATTTTTTAATAGTAATTTTTGCAGAGAATGTGGTTAAAAAATAGAAAAACAAAAAAAAATTTGATTTTACATACAAATTATTTTATTACGAGACTGTGATAGAAAAATAAATTTGATGAAAAATGAGTTTTTTGAGAATGAGGCTCAAACATGGGTTTAATTATTATCCACACATTTTGTGAAATTGCTACTATTCTATTTTATAAATCATTTATCTCCACATTTTATGGTATTCATTAGTATTTCTCTTTATGAATTTACCAAACGAACGCTAAATAATTACGTTTCAAAAATTTCTTTTAAATCTGTACAGATAGAAACTAATTTCTAAAAGTGTAAATTGTGAAGATGAAGAAAAGTTATATACTTAGCTTATGTTTGTTCCTCATTTTTTTCAAACTTATTTTCAACCCCACGTTCTCCTATAAAATAATTTTACACGTAAACTTTTTTTTTTTTAAATTTCTTAACCACACATTTTCCAACAACACACAATTTCAAAATGCATTTTGGCCCAAAAATGGGGCGTATATTCTTAGCACTTCCGGGCAGCCTACTTTCAAACTTAACGTCCAGATTTATGCTACATGTTTAATGAGTTGTGGCACGACAAACCTAGGACCCTGTTAGAATTGGGCTGTGGTATGAATTTCTTGTTGAGTATTTGATTGGAAATATTGTTGGGGAAGTATTGAGAGTTGGTAGTAGACTTCAATATGTCTTTAAGGAATCCAATGTGAATTTGATTCATATGGTATTCCCGGATTTGGGTTTCTACGTAAATTTTGTTTTCTTTGTGATTCATTATTTTTATATTACTCATATTATTTTCGTATTTAATTATTTAGCTCGATTTCTCAACAAAGTGGTATCAGACCGATTCCGGTATCTCATTTGTTTCCAACTAGTGGTATCAGAGCAAAAGTTTTTCGACTGTTTCTTCGGAGGTCCAAATTGGTTATTAAAGCGAGGTTTGAACAAAATCAATTATTTTATGGATATAGACTATGAAATTTGAGATTTCGCTTTTGGATCACAACAAGATTTTGTATTATATATCTTGGAAGGTTCAACAATCAATTTGGATGCAACTACAGCTTATGTTTCACTAAGCAATAACTTGAGTAGAGTTAGTTATGATCGGATTGTTCGTGGTGATTCGAACAATAATATTGGGGAATCTTCGTGTAGCTCAAGTTGAGGTAGTTGTAATCTTGTTGATCATGGTGCTGTGTTGATTCGAACAGGTTTGGCAACTCAAATAGAGTTGGTGTTGCTCGTGGTGATTCGAGCAAGTTTGGTGATTTAGCTGGAGCAGTAATGAACAGGATGATTCAAGCAGGTTTGGCGCACAAGATAATTATGTTGGTAAGTAGGGCTTGGAATTTGTTCGCAATATCTAAGTATGCTCGGATGGGGTATGGTGGAAGTGGGGGTAATTTGGTGAAGTGTTTTGTTTAGAGAATTTTTTTTTTTTAAGTTGAAAAGTTAATTTAATTCCTTGTAATGAAATTCGAGTAGAGGTGGAGTTTGTTAGAATTTAATTGTAACCCGAATTCTTGTTGAGAATTTGATTAGAAATATCTTTGGAGTATTGGGAGTTGATTGTAAATTTGAAGATGTCTTGAAGGAATTTAAGGTGAATTTGACTCCTATTTCATCCCAAATTTTCCATTATTGATTTTACTCATTGTATTGAGATTTCATCTTATATTAAAATCTTCATGTATATTATCTCATGGTTTGTTAGGGATTTCTTGATTATGAATATGTGGTGTACAACACATATAAAATTGGTCAATTGTTCAACTTTTTAGTTTGATTTAATGAGAACCTTTGTACTCCTTTACTATTGATTTGAGTTTTCACGTAAATTTTGTTTTCTATGTGATCTATTATTTTCATATTACTCATATTATTATCTTTTTTAATTATTTGGCCCGATTTCTCATCAAACCCCACGCCCTGCACACTCCTTGTTCACCTCAAATAATTTTGTTTTGAGATTGATTTGATTTTGCTTACATGTTTATATCAATGTTATACGAACCGAATCGATTGACCCTCAAATCATTGTTTTTCTTTATTTATTTAATGTTTCTCACAAGTGGAAATTTGATCCTTTACTTTTTCAGATGAATGTCGAGATCGATTTCAAAGTAGAATAGTGTTACTAAGAAAATTAAAAAACTAGTCATGACTGATAAAAAACTACATCAGTAACAGTTGATGCTTTCCCATCTTTGCTTTTATTTCTTCTGAGTGAGTGAGTCGGTGTGTGCGTTTGTGTGTGTGAATGAGAGCAAGAGAAAGAAAGGGGATCCCGTCATGGTAGACACGCATGTCATGTCGGAAAATTGTACAGTACGGGACAATGTTAAAGAACAAGAGAAGTTAAAAATTTGTTCATTTTACTAACTGATTGTCTCGAACTCAGCGTACTGAACAAAGCACATTGGAAACAAGTATTGGTGAACTTAGCAGAATGTTTGCTGAATTTGCTGAGCGAGCTCCTCTGCACTAAGTTGGCATTCAATTCCAATCTACATAGGGAGACATATTCAGTCATTAGCTTCGATTCAATATTAATTAACATTTTATTCAATTATATATATAAAACAAGAATGCCTAATTAAATTTGTGGAAAATAATAATGGTAATTACTAATAAGGAAAAAAACATGTCCTAGTTTTCCGTGAAAACGTTCTTTCCCAGAGTATATATGAAATAGTTAAGTTTCATTTAGGAAAGTCCAGTAACACATGTCACTTCTTAAATTTTCTTTCCTGACCATAAAATCTTTTACATTAAAAAATTCATAGGACGAATCTCCCATGTTCAACAATCACTCTTAGCCCTGGTTTGTTAAGGATTAAAATCAAATTTTTAGTCGATTTTGATAAAATATGTGGTTGAAAAATTTGGATTTCATGGAATATGTGATTGAAATTAATTATTAACTTTGACTTAGATTAATTCTTGATTTTAGTCACACCAATCGAGACTTAATGTTTTACCAATTTATTGAAATTGTGCATATATCATACTTTTATCATGAAAATAATGAATTCACCATTATGCAAGGGATGTATTGAAGAGGACTCTTAAGTCTCGAAAGCTTTGATGAAAAAAATGAATCTGATTTACACATGGGGTGGTGTGCTGAACTCTAATATTAGCTTTGATTTGATTTAGCTAAGAATCAAATTTTATGTATATTTTGATTATAGTTGATAAAATGTATGGTTAAAAAATTGCGAATATCATAAAATGTGTAATTGAAAATAATTTTGATAAAAAATGAATTTTTAAAATTGGGGCTAAATAGGGACTTCATTAACTTAAATTTTAGATGAACTAGTTCAACAAGTGCAAACTAGTTTTTTTTGCTTTTTTTTTTACCTGGAAAATAGTGTCTTAAAATTTGATTTCTTGAACTAAAAATTACACAAGAAGATGAAAATAAGTTGCATTTCTGCTTATTTTTAATTACCTTAATAGTGAAAGAATTTCTCATCGTGTCCCCAACTGTGCTGATATTCACATGGAGGATTTCCAGGGACAGTTCTTCAAGTGCAGAAATTATTTTCGCTGTTTGGCCTTGAATTTTTGGAGAAACAGTCTTGAGCAGTACATTTGGACAAGAAAATTTGACGTCCACGTCAGCAATTGCAGATTTTGAATTTGCAACAAGTTCATTAACACTGTCATTGATGGAGAAAGTGGAAGAAGATTTGGTTGGTGAATGTAGCCAGGTTTTGTAGGGACTGTTTGGCTGTGGGGTTTTTGGGCTTAAGGGTAGGTTTAATCTGGGGCTCAATGGAGGCTTTCTTGGACTGAGGAGTGAGGGTCTTGGACTTGAAACCAAACGAGGACTTAAAACTTCTGTGTAAGCTTTTCTTTGTTTCTTGGCTTCTAGGGATTGTAGAACTTGCTGTAATTCAGTGATGTAATCGACGACTCCTCCGATTATCGACGCTTGATCGGCCTACTCAAAAGTAGAGGCGTGTATGTTAGAAATACAGTTAGAGCATGTTTCATAGGCATGCTCATTAGTGCTAGATTATATTATTAAAAAAGAAAAAAGGTTAGTACATGTATATACTAGCTAATTCCATTTGGCATTGCGTGCCAAAGGTCCCTCAGAAGGATAATAGTGACTTCAAATATTGCAATATGAATAATTTGAAGTTTTTACTTGGCTTTGGTCATTCTGAGAAGGATGCTTATTTCCGGAGTGTCACTCTTGATTGCAAGAAAAAAGCATACTGCCCGAATATGATAAAAAGAAGCCATTTTTTGCTTATAAGTCAAACATGTGTTAAGAGATAAAATTTCATACCAAAAAGAGATGAAAACATAGACTAAGTTATAAGGATTTGAATTACTCCTCTAAATAATGTTGACATTTTAAAATGGAATCTCAAGTTAACATGGTGTTAAAGCCCATTAAGTTTTAACGAACGATTCGATTCGAATTAAGACTCAAAAAATGACCACATGGATTTCAAAATTGATCTGACCAAACGAGTCGTCATCTGCGGGGCATATTAAGGGATAAAATCTCACATTGAATAAAAATAAAAACACAGACCAACTTATAAGGCTTTGAGGCTACTCCTCTTAATAAGGTTGACATTTTTAGATGTACCTCAAGTGTTAACATGATATCAGAGCATGTTAAGTTCTAGCGAACAATTCAATCCGATTAAGATTATAAAAAAATGTACATGCGGATTTGCTAAAAAAACGAGTCACCGTTTTGTAGGGACATGTTAAGAGATAAAATCTTTTATCGAATAAATATGAAAATATAGACCAACTTATAAGAGATTGGAATACTCTTAATAAAGTTGGCATTTTACAATGCAACCCAAATATCAATTTTTATTCTGAAATCTAACATTGGTGTACACCTATAGCACAATCCTACCTCACTTTTGGTATGTTTGATACGCCCAAATAGAAATGTATAAACACCAAGCTTCTTCTTTTTCATTTTTATGGACGTCCCAAAAATCGAGATTAATCATAAGGAAAACTAGAAGAACATAAGAGTAAAAGGACACTTACTCTTTTAACATAAAATGAAGGCGTCAAAGAACGCAAGACAGTCAAATGCTCATTCATCTGCTTCCTTCTGTTCCTTTCCACTGTTATATGAGAAATTCTTTGTTGTCCATCAATGGTGGCTTCCGTTGAATCTGTTTCAATCACCTTCTGTTTCTTGCATTTTGGTGAAGCGTCAAATTCAGTTTCAGATTCTTGAAAAACACTTGACGCATTAGACTTCTGAGAAACCAATGATCCCACTTCATTCACTGGTACTGCCTCCTGATTAAAGTCTGAAACCCCGTCTAAAGCCTCAAGAATACTGAAAATATCGTCCGGTGACGCCAGGTTTACCCCACACCCGCCAAGGTTAGATTCAATACCAAACTCAGAATCCTCAAAAAGGTCGGATAAATTCTCACCATCCATTTGAAGATACCTTACAGAAATGTCGACTGATTAAAAAGAAAGAAAGAGTTCTTTTTTCAGAAGGAAAGTAAAGACTTATTGTAAAAAACCGCAAATTTTCTAACTAAAAATTTGAACACAGTGTAACTTTTGAAAAAGCTCGAACTGAACATGTTCAGTAACTTTTAAGCTAAACCAAACATGCATGCTAGTTGGTCATTCAGACTCCGCGCTAACGAGTGCTTGGTGGTTTTCCGGGGTAGGGGCTAGGTTTGTTGCTCGCTGGAAGATCAAGAAAAAATGAAGGGCTAAAAGCAGTAACTATAACAAGTTGAAAGGGACCAATATATCAACATCAAAATCTAATATCATACGAGATTTTTGCATAGATTTGAGGAAAAATATCACGAGAGTGACATTGGAGTAAAAAGGGAAAGGGCAGAGGGAAAGGAATTTTGATTCTTTAGAGGGTTATTTCCAGAAGGAGAGAGGGGGAGAGAGAGAGAGAGAGAGACGGTGATGGTTTATGCAAGAGAGAAATGGATATATAAATGAGACTGAGATACTGAGTAGATACTCGAATTTAAGAATATTTACGTTTTTGTACTTGGTATAAGAAAAGTTAAAAAGCTGGTAAAAAATCTGAGTAGAACTTTTACTTCTACTGTGTTCGATAATCATTAATCAATTGTCTCGTGATTTGAAAACGTAGAGTATATGTGTACAGATGAAGTAATACTCGGTCCATTTATATAGATTGATTCATTTTTCACAATAATTAAGAAATTTTATTTAATATTATTGATAAATGAATTTTTGTCAAAACTTTTCATAGCTTACCCTTATTTAATTATCAATAATTAATAATAATTTTTTATTAAAAATAAAAAAAATGTTATATTAGTAAATGAATCAAACAAAGCATTCTCAATAAAGAAACAAAACTATATAATTGAGACAAGAAAATAAGGAAAGTGGGTCTACATAAATGGAATGGAGAGAGTAAATTAAAATTATCAATATTGTATTGTTATCGAAGATGTATAAATTGACTCAAAATGTTTAAACGGTGAAGATGTAAAGAATTTACGGGTGTGTTTGATGGATATTATTGAGGAAATAATGTATTTTAAATAGTGATATGATGGAAAATATGTTGTTAAAAAGTAAGGAAAAGTTATTGATGTGATGAAAAATATTATTTTGTTGAATAATGTGTGATTAAAGATGAGTTTTTGAATAATATATTTTGAAAGAATGTGTACCAAACATGGTATTTCAATTATATTCTTGCGACGTCCATGCACTATATGTAAAAAGAATTTTTTTTATAAACAGTTATCCATGAAATTTAAATTCAATAATTTTGCTCACTCTATAGTATCAAGTTAAATAATCACATCATTTAAAAGTTCAATGGACAAAGAGCAATACAATATATTTATCGATATGTAAAGATAACACAAAGTTCCTTTTTGATTTGGAAAAAAAATTATATTTTAAGTAGATATTTGATAAAAATTGATGAAATGTGTAGTTGAAAATTTGATAAAATTTATGAATTTCATGTAGAGATGGCAAAGGGGCGGGTTCGGGGCGGGGGCCCCGCGACTTCGGCACCCAGCCCCGCCTTAGTCGGGGCGGGGCGGGTTTCCCGCCCCGTATCCCACCCCGTTTAAAAATTTTTTTTTTTTTCAGTTTTTTTTTTTTAATAACAATTTATTAATTTTTTTTTTAATTCTTGGGCGGGGCGCGGCGGGGCGGGGCGTATTGCCATCCCTAATTTCATGAGATGTATTTTGAAAAATGGAGGTCAAACAAAGACAAAAACGTGCTTATTCGTGTCAGGTTGTTCTAACTTCTACCTCTTATCCCACATCATGTGTCCAGTCTCGATTTCCTATATTATTCCTTTCTTACACTCGATACAATTCTGATAGACTCTCAAGTTGCCACTAACAGTTTGAGAGACTTTTGAACTACTCTCAAGTAATTCCTAGAATAGCGGACTATGAGGGAGGGAAGAGGAGACAAGTAGGCTAGGATAAAAGATTATAAGCTAAGAGGGAAGAAGAAGATGACATGAGTAAACTAAAAATAATTTTTAATAACGTTGAACATGAGATTTGGTCTGCAAATATGATTTTTTTTTATTTTTTTTTAAGATAGGATAAACTTATAAAACTTGGATCTTGTTTTGACTATTATAAGATGAAATTTTCGAGGAAGAAAAAATCCTCATTTCAATGCATTTTGTGTGAGATGGAGACTCGTTCGTTGCATTTCATATATGTGTTATTTTTATAGCTAATTGATAATTTATGTTATCTTTAAACGCTAGCAAGATGGTGACTCATTTTACATATTCATCTTAGAATTTCACGCTTTTGAGCTTTTAAAGCTCTAATGTAAAGTAGATTTTTGAAATTCCATTATAAACATCAACCTCTCTCGGTTTCTCTTTTTAAAATCCCATTTGTCCTTTTTTTTTTGGAAAAAAACATAGTACATACTTATGAGGGAGAAGCAATTCAAGTGTGTATAAGCTGTGACCGCATTCGGATTAACTCAGGTGGCGAATCAGGGGGGAAGGCCGTCACTCCTCAAAATTAGTTGGGTGAAACTTGAACACTTGAGTCATAAAAAAAAATATGAAAAATGGAAAACCAATTAGACTTTTCCCGTCTTGAGGAATACAAAATTAGACCTAAAGACAACTATACTTTTGAGTAGTTGTCTTGTTAATACTTCTTGTCACCACGCGACGAGTGTAAGCAACAACCTTGTAAAATTGGCTGTCTAATCTCTAAGATGTTAATTATTATCGTATATTTAAGAGATGAGAGATTTTATAGTAGCAATACTAGAGTTTCCCGTATACTAATTATGTAAAATTTATTACAAGTGGCGTCATAATTTTGTTATTCCGTAACTTCTTTCATGACCACTGTGGAAAACTTTACCATGATTTTTGGTAAAGTTAATTTTATAGTTGTAGTGAATGTATTCATTTTATTTATTGATGGACTTCATGTAACTAAGCTTGCTCATCTAAAATTAATTGGATTTTAAAAACAATTTACAAGAGAAGTCTTGACGATGATGAGTGGTTTTAGGATAAAGATTACAGTTTATTGTAAATGCAAGTTTAGTATATAGAGCATGTTTGAGCCCCATTTTTTTTTTTGGTCTAAAAATGCATTTTAGAATAGTAAATTGATGAAATGTGTGATTGAAAAGTTCATAAAAATTGTGAATTTCATAAAATGTGTGATTAAAAATGAGTTTAAGAAAAAATAAATTTTAAAAAATGGAGATTAAACAAGGACTAAATTTTCATTCCTTTTTCCATTTAAAATATTGTCGAGTCTTGTGACGGGCTACGGATCTGTAGCTGCTCCAGACGTGGATTTATGGTGGTCTGTACAATAGAAGATTATATGGACCCACAGTCATCATAAATCAATCCTCCAATATAACTATATAAGCCTCTGTATGATTTGATTATTTGCTCAATCTTCTGTATTTTTTTGTTTCGTTTTCTTTTTTAATTTTCTTTGATGTTAATCACTGATCACCCTGTGTTATTAATTTAATTTTCTACTACGCCATCAAAGAGATGAAATCTTTACTAAAACTGAACAAAATGCAAATTTAAGCAATAGACATACAACTCGATCTCAAATAAATGAAAGAATTATAGTGGAACTTTTTCAAAGGATCAACGTTGATAATTGTCTTTGATGGTAGTAAAATTCATCATCATTATGTGTTTTGTGCACCCATTCACAAACAAATGTTTATTTTCGTCTGAATAATTATTTGACTCAAACAATATTAGTAGGGTTTTCTGGAATTATCATCATTT
Source organism: Fraxinus cuspidata (assembly GCA_903798385.1). Classification (NCBI taxonomy): domain Eukaryota; kingdom Viridiplantae; phylum Streptophyta; class Magnoliopsida; order Lamiales; family Oleaceae; genus Fraxinus; species Fraxinus cuspidata. The sequence continues at coordinate 16,156 of CAIGRP010128146.1, read as the reverse complement.
AATCATGTCCATTGGTTTGATCGTTAGTCTTGTTTTATCTTCTAGAACTAATGGACATGAATAATTGAAACAAAAAAAAACTAGTGATCAATATGAAATTTCGCTAATAGTTTAGCGGCCATTCGTGTAGTTTACTAACCTAAGCAAGTAGTACACCTATTTTTCACAGAACTAAAAACCAAATAAATGTAGAATAATTCTTGGTCTACATATGTAAGGGTGTGGACACTCATTTGTACCAATTTTTATGTACACGTAGCATCCCATAAATGTATTGTCGGCCTTTGTTCCAAACCTTAAATGGCCTCAAAAGGGTTTTGAAATTGTCTTTGTGGGTTACAATGATAACTCATAATGATCAATAAGCATGAAATATGACTACAAAGGAAGTATTTTTGTTTTCTGTCCCTAAAAAGTAGCAGTATATTTTTCAGCCTTTTCCAGGCCCTAATCAAGAATTTTCTTCAGGATAGTCCTGCTTAGAATGAACGAAACTTTCTAAAATATGTTTAAGGGAATTAAAGTAACTCTTATGTTACTCACAAAGTAAATAATTTATTCAATTTCACTAATAAAATATTATTAATTAAGCTCAGCCTACATGCTTCGACAACGAGATATTTGAACAAAATTTAACGAGACAATGGACAACTATTTAACATGTGTTTCTTCTTTAATTATATCTAGATTACATATAAAGAACGACCAACAAATTTACTTAGTTTGTGTGTTCATATTTTTCTTTTCCAAGATTCCGTTAATGGTCATTGTGCAGTAAAATTCTTTTTGCCAAACAGGAATCAAAGATCAATATACTTTATTCTGGGATCACTTACCATGGACTTCCTAAAAGGAAGTGAAGAGTTATGTGAGTTATTAACCTGTTAAATATGTTAGATATTTATACAATAAATATAATATGTGAAAGAAATAATTAATTCAAGTGACGTGCCCAACTGGTGAAAAGTGTGGAATTTGTGTGGGAGGTCGGGGGTTCGAGTCACGCCTCACGCATTATATTAAATTTGTGTGGGAGGTCGCAGCAGTTATCGACTGTCAATTTTGTTTTAGGACATCGTGCTGTCACGATCGTTGTATCCTGGAAGTGATTGTCCACAGAGGTCGCAGCAGTTATCGACGGGCAATTTCGCTTTAGGACATCATTCTGCCACGAGACTCGATCAGTCGATAAGTTTTATTTCTGCACTTTATTGTATTGCAACTAGATTAATTTCTAACAAAATATTGATTAGCTTTCGTATGAGAGGTGATGAGGGAAGACTTTCTATCTTATCTTAGATAAGAAAAAAGTCTACAGCTCTCTTTAGGCAGCATCTATGTCCATACTAGTGGTAATTCCTTATGTTCCATTCTATTATTCGTTTGACAGCTTAAATATAGATTTTTAGTTTTACATCTTGTTAGATAAATTTGTGCTAAAGATATCAACTTTTGAACCGATCAAATTTCAATTTTAACCATACATTTTATAGTACCTGCAAAATCATACATTCTATTAACTTTTATTAGAATATGTTAAAACTTTTATTAAGAGTTTTTTTCACTCACGCCCTTGATCAAGGTAGTTCGATGGCGTTTCGGAATGGTAAATAGCTGCTTAGGTCTTGAATTTTCAGTTTGAACCTTAAATATAGTCAAATTATTATGTAAAACATTTTTAAATTTTTTCAAGAAAATCCACATTATTTGTTTTCAAATTTAAATGAATGAGATCTTACTAGTTTTATGCATGACAAACAGTTTTACAAATAGCCGTCTATTTAAATTTTTCCAACCACACAAAATTCACAGATTGACTAAAACTCGTTTATCCATAATTAACCATTTCTAATATAGTTTATTCACCCTTTGCAAGTTGCAACTGAGAATATTTAGAATGTGAGGTTGATATTGTTTTTTCATCAACGATTAAGAAATTTAAGATATTGATTTTACTTTGAAATGAAGAGACATTTAATTTCTTAATAAAATTATGACTATTTTCAATTTTCAATTCTATGGAAGATATTTTTCAACTTTTGATTATGTGATCATATTTTTCTTAAAAATAAGAAAAATATTTTCTTTAGGGAGGGTGGTATTTATTTTCCAAGTAATTCACTTTCTTTTTCTCCTTCGTTTATCCATTCTCTTTCATTTATTCACTAATAAAAAATGAACAAATATAATATTTTCTAAATTGAAAATTAAAATCAATCAAGACATTTAATTAATATTTTTTATACAAACAATTGAGCAGGACTATGTTGTCCGTTTTTAAATTGAAAACGACAAAATCCAAAGCCTTTGAAAAGTGAAAACATGCACAGAGAGAGAGAGAGAGGGAGAGAGGTCATAACTATGGGGCACTGCACTGCACTGAGCAAAGTCTGCAAGTTGTGTCTGTGAGGTGGAGGTTTCAAGAAGGTGGCTTTCAATGCGCAGACACGGCATCTCCGTGCCCTCATATAATATAATATACATACACGTTTAATACATCATCAATTCTCTCTCGTTATTTCTCTCTGTGTGTGTACATGACTCAGCATGCAGATGTTGCAGTAATTGCATTGCATGGGAGTGCGTTCTGTACATAAGAGAGTTTTTCTTGTGAAGATTCTTCACCACGGTTCTCGAAATTGATATTTGACATTTCAAATCAAACTAACCATGATTTAGAGATGGAAGTTGAAATATTTTGTGTGTATATTGTTGACAACCAATAATTTCTTATGTATGACCTCAACAATTCCTAAAATCAGTACATCGGATGTTTCCTATGCAACAAGAAATGGTTTTGGTTTGGTTTGATTTGGAGATGAAGACTTTTGGATGTTTGATATTCAGATTATTGACGGTAATCAATTTCTTTTCAATGAATTTAGCAAGTTTAATGACATCGTGCATTCGGATAAAACTATATTTTTCTGATTTCAAATGAGGATTAAATTATATTGTAATATTGTATTTCATCAATCTTTCTATAAATTATTTAAAAAAATTAGAAAATAATGTAGTCGCACGTTGAATTACTATTGATATATATACACACGCGTATATAGTTTCAAGATAGCAATATTACCAATCATACCTTCACATTTACCACCCCAACCACCAGCCACCACCACCCTCTCCTATTTCTCTCACAAATTGCACACAAAAACATGGACGGGTCAATTACAAAATGAAATCTTTGTGCACGCCATTGATAGACTTTTTCCATTGGTAGATAGCAAATTAAAGAATGTCGGATATTTTGTTCTAGTGTATTGAACAAACTCTTAGAGCATATTTAATGCGAAATACTAATGCACAATTAATATAATGTACAAAATATGAACTATTTTTGATCCTCGATCTTGTTTAGTGCTCTATAACACAGTTTATCAACTCGTAGGTGAAGTTTAAGATTTATAATTATCATATTTCCTTAACAATCGTAGTCTTTTCTTACCATATTCGAATTTGTGTTCTATAACGATATAAAAATTTTATGTTCTATAGTGTTAGCATAAATAGACATGGGAGTATTTGATATGAATATGCGACAAAAGAATGTTTAGTTCCGCATAGAAGCATATTTTTAAGTAATTGTTTAAACAATATGTGATTAAAAAAGTTGAGAAAACGTGCTTTTTAACTGTACAAAGAAAAAAAAAAAGATATGAATGTAGTAGTGGACCTCTCATGTTCATTGATTTCTCACATGAGAACATCATTAAAGACAAGCACGAAATATAGGAGTGTAACATTATTGCAACCAAAAGTTAATTTCTTTTTAAAACCCACCCGCCCCGCCCCCAAATCGTTTTACTTGCATATTCATTTTTCGGTGCTGAAGTTCCGGGAGTCTTCATCATGTTAACGACTAGAAACATCCATGGGACCCACTATTTTCCTTGCTGCATAAATTTCCGTGTCCCATGGCTTTACTCTATACCACCCCAAACCTCCTCCTTTTCAAGTTCACAAAAAAAAACCAAAAAAATGATCTTGTTTTAATTGAGTGCACGTAGAGATGACAATGGAACCAAACAGGTTGGGATCAGGGACAACCATTCTGTCCCTCATCATATCGAGTATTTTTGTCTCATTGTCCTACCCCCGACCCATACCCAGTTAAGACGGGATGGGGGCAAAACGAGATCCCCTACCCTAGTCAGTAAAAATTAATGATTATTTTCTTTATATATGATAAAAAAAATTATATCTTGAAATAAACTTTAAATAGGGCGGGAATCATGTTCTTCGTGCCGTACCCACTCCTTATACCTGATTAGGCGTGAAACTCTCATCTGGTTTGAGAAGGGCTAAGCGGGTATTGAGTTTTTTTTTTTTTTTTACCATTTTTAAGTCCACAGTCGTCCAATTGATTGTCCTGCAATACCAAAACAACTTTGATAGCTCCGTTCGCCTTCGGTGGAGGAGTGCTCAATTAATGATAAAGGGCGCTGAGTACTTTAGGTATAATGAATCCACCTACATACAAATAAGGAAACATGTTTAAAAAATATTTAAACAAGAATTAAGTTATATGTACGCACAAAGTGTACACTTTGATTGACACCTCTCTCTGTATCAAAAATCTGGCAATTGGTTGAAAAATGTATTGTCAAAATAAATGTATCGAAATCTGCCAACTCATATGAGTGTAAACTAGCGTGTCAAACATTTATGCACATGAGGTATAGTCATTTAAATAATGTAGACTTGACCCTATTTAATAGCTTAGATTTTAGGTCAAGTGAGTCATCATCTCAAGAAATGTTGGCATAATTTTTTTAACAGTATGCACAATAAATTTATCAATAGTATAAATATTTTTTTTTATATTACATTTAATTCATCACATATCCTTTGCAGGAACATAAACACGAGAAGATGTATTATAAATATATAGAGTACAAATTTGACATACATACTTTGTCTTTTGTTCGAAATTAAAAAGATGCCATGTTTTCTTAGGACAAGACGAACCGTTTAATAAATGCAACAATATGACATTTCACATCCACTCAGTCCCCTTATTATTATTTGGAGCCTCAAGTTCAATGTATGAAGAAGGATTAAAAAAAAAATTTAATTATGTGAGTAATAAGAAAACATAAAATTCGAAGAAAATAACTGTTACACCATATGACTCTATACGAATTCTTTTTGAGATTTCATCCCATTCATTTCTTTATAGTATCCAAAGCAACTAGATCTTTAAATATCATGATAAATCATGTTGGTTTTGATCTTCTCTCCTCTTTTAATATTTTCTACTAAGATTGTTCATATACTTCTTATGAACAATGTCTCCTTTAGATCTATCCAAGACATGCATCAACCACTAATATCGTCATTCTCTCAATTTGTGCTACCTCCACTTCTACGAATGTATCTATTTACGATAGCGAACCAACAAACTGAGCTTAAATGTCTTGTGAGCTGATGCAACTACCATATGCAACATGTAGTTAAAAAGAGAAGAACAAGTTTATTAACTAAAGGGCCCTTGAAAACAACATATGATAAAGATACATACGAACTGTTTTCAGCAACATAAACACCAAACACTAATTTAAGATGTAGCAAAAGGCTTTTCAGTTTTTGCTGTTGTACCATAAATTTGAAACTGTCACTTGTTTATTTTCTTAGATACCTTTTGTTCATCTTTTATAGAGACAAACAATGACTTATGTAACATCTTTCTAATTTACTTGTTATGCTTTTGCAATTTTTAGGGTGTGGTTCAGACGACCTTCGAAAATTATGTCCATGTTTAGTGTGTAGTTAAACTGAGAAAGACAAATATAACATGTAAAAATGTTCAAAACATTAGAATATTAGCCATTTCTTCATTTTATGTAGGTGGTCTAAATTCTTATAACCCAATGTTTTTGGTCCTCATGAACATTTTTCTTGATGTATTGAAGAGGGCTTAATTCAAACATTAATGTGCGTAGTTGCTTTCTATCCTACATTAAGTAACTTAATATTAAATTATGGCTTTCTTTCTAAGATAAAGCCACTTGTATATCACATTTCTAAATCATAGGGTACATCATCCTTGTTGGCAAAATTGATTGGTGAAAAATCTATTTATTTTAAACTGTCAAATGATAGTTTGACACGTAACGGAATGTAAAACTTAGTATATACTATGATGTACACCAATCATGATTGTTCTTTCTATCATGTTGACTAGTGAGAAAGTGGTTGGCAACATGTAATTTAAAGCTCCCATTGTAGGCTTGCCCTTATCTAAGGGTTGGTTCAGTCTATATTTTTGTTCTAGATTAAGATCTTAAAGAAGTTAGGCGTGGACACATTCCTTGTATTTAAAATTTTTTATCATAACAAATTTACCATTCATTTTAACATTTTAAAAAAAAAAAGTGAATTGGTGTAATTCTAGAGTTCATTCTATTTTCAACAGGATTGCTTTTCCACTTTAAACCTGTCGATCCTATTATTACTTTCTATTACCCCAAGAGTAGCAAGTTCAGCTTCAATCAGGAGATTCTCGATTCTGACCAACATAATCTGATTCTTCTTATCCCGAGAAAATTGTAGCCATCGCTAGTAGTTTTCCAAAAATGTAGCACCTTCGGGGTCCCCCTAGAGAATCAGCATCTAAGCTCAATCTTGTTTTTCCTCCTATCAAATAACAGAACCATTTTAACCAATATTGATCCTGTCAAAAGAACATTTGGTTGTTTAACTCTTATAATTGGTAAATTACTGGTTTTAAAAATACTTCAACTCTGGAAATTTATAAAGAAAAAATGATGAAAATCATATGTATATACATTCCCGGCAACAGTACTGTAACTTGCTGGTGTATTGAAGGGGAACATCTTAAAAAAACATGGTCCCTACAGCCTGTGCCTGTACCCTGTATAATAAAGTATATTTTGGTTAAGTTCAAAAATTTTAAGAACAAGACAATCTCAATTTTTTGCTAAACCCGGAATCCAATGGGGCCAAAAGATGCTATAGCTTGCATTTATGAGAGAGACACACATTCAATTGTGATCAATTCAATTTTGGCACCAACAAGGGACCTCTCCGTGGTTCAGCCAAATGGAGGGATACTTTATATACATAGAAAGGACCATATGCAAAGAATCCAACCAAATTATCATAAAGCGACATAATTTTGTTGCACAAAGAACATACTTGAGTCATGTTTGATTGGATAGTATCGAACAAAACAACTACAAAAGTTTTCAGTCTCCCTCTCTTAATTTGTCTAATCATGTACTATAAATGGTTGGACAGCACAATAAGTAAGATTTTAGCTTCTTTTTGTTATAGTCTAGATTATGGCAAGTTTGATAAAGTGAATTGGACAATACTGAACAATATCAAAGAATAAAAAAGGTTAATAGTTATAGCCCTAATATTGTCCAAAGCAGTCCATTATTGCATTACGAAATAAGTCCTTAATTTATATGTAGCATAAGCTGCCACACTTTCCCTATATACAAGACTGAATTCTCATGTGAAAACTTGAGGCATTAACCAGCAATTTGTCATCAATAAAATAAACAAGAAAAGTACAAAAATGTTTACTAAGTATAGACTTGAGGAATCCTAATACTGCTGAAACAATATGCAAAGATCCAATGACAACAATAATACCAAATTCTCCAGACTTCGCCTTAAGGATCTCGCCTCCTACTCTCATTAGGGGCACTAATGATCCTGCCGCAAATAAAATTGTTTTGACTTTCCATTTTCCCTGCAGATTGAGTCAGTTTATCCTCGAAGAATCCAGACACTACAATTCGACAATCCAGGATATCATTACTCCTCTCTCTGGGAGCTTGAATCCAAGAATCTTCTCATAAGAAAAGCTGAAGATGATGGAGATTTGCCTCTAGCAATAGCAATTTCTGTAAAAAAATACAGCCTCCAAACATCCAACTGCAAAAGAAACCAGCACAATGTAATTGGAGTAGCAATTGTACGTGTAACAGATACCCGGTGCGGTGACTAAAAGAGAATACAATATACCCTAAGGGAGCAGCTTCTTGATATCGTTTCTATTGCAAAGACTCCCTTCGCCATCATAACCAAAAAAAAATGATACATCATACAATATTAAATGTGAACTGCTAAAAAATATAATACAATACGGAATAAAAATACAATATTTAGTTTTACTAATATTATTATTTACTACTGAAATTTCTTCAAGACATGTCTTATGACTCACATCCTCATCCTTGTCACTGTCGTATATCTCGTACTTCATTATCTTATTCTCTGATATGATCTCATCCAAGCCCTTAGGTAGATTCAGATACAACAAATATCATCAAAATCCAACGTTGAACAACCTTCCTCCATCCATCCAAAACCTTAACCAACTAGCCTTTCCCATCCAAATATACACATACTCTCAAACCGTATGCAAAAACTTTTGAGCTGCACAAAACGCAAGAAAAATCGTCTCCACGACAGCAGCCTTTTTCTGTTTTAGTAGTTTAGATTAGTTTTACAAAAAGAAATGACCCCAAAAAAACAAAAAAAAAAAAAACAGTTACTTTAGTTCATTATGTAGTTGTTGTCTTTAGCTTCAAATAAAAAAAAAAAAAAAAATTTTGTTACTGCTGCTGCTCGATATACTTACTGCAAAAGTAAAAAAGGTTTGCTGCTGGATTACAGTGCTGTTCAATAAATTCCAAATCCTAAAATCCTAAGCCCTGTATAATTCTACCATATAAACCCAGCTCAATTATCCAAACCCTAATGTACCTAAAACCTAACAGCTAAGTCCATATATTCAACCAACTCATTACCCATACACCCTAAACCATTAAGAGGCTACCAGCCCACATATACTGCAATTTCGAAATAAACATACAACCCAATAAACCATCAACCCAACAATACTCGACCAAATGTCCAGCCCATACACAACTAACCCGATCCCCTGAAAGCAAAACTATAACAATCCACTGCTGCCCAACATATTTAGACCCTGACAAAACACAGCAAACACTTTTGAGCCCCATTAATTCTTAAGGTTATATTTTGAGATAGTAGATTGATGGAAGATGTATTGTTAAAAAAGAAGGAAATTTTTTTGATTTGCGTGTAATGTTATTTTAATGAAGAATGTATTTTGGAAATCAAACATCCCCTTAATACCCAACCCATTACCTTATTCTCCCAAACCCTCATCCGTTTACACTTGCCCTTTCCTTCCTCCCACCGTCGCCCACCACCATCACAAGCTACACTGGCAAACCTTTCAAACACTATCGACCAGATACCCTCCTAAAATCACCACCAACTTCATCGCCTTTCCAAACCACCGCCAACAATCCCCGTTGACCACAACCCATCCACATCTGCCACAACGGGCGGACACAAGGGGTGGCATGGGTCACGTGACCTCCGAACCTTTGAGTTTTTTTTTTTTTTTTTTAAATTTGGCCTTTTTTTTTTTTTTTGGGGTTTTTTGACCACCATTAAATTTTCTATTTTTTGTTTCAATTTTTGGGATTATTAACGAATGTCAAACGAGGTCAAAATATTACATTCTTAATACTATTTCGAAAAGTTCACAGCCTAATTTTTTTCTTCGGTTAACGGCGTGCGAAACAACAACCATATTAAAAGTTAAGGTTTTTCAAATTATGCTATTCCAAATCAGTATTTCAGAATTTAGGTAACTATGCCAAGTTTAAAAAATTTTCAACGATCGTAGTCGAATTTACAAATTGTTTACGTCATCTCAAAACTCGTTTTGATAACTATATCATAAACATATTGAATGGTCCAAACGAATATCGAAAATAGTTAAAGGTGCATCAAATGTGCGTATTAAAAATAAACATCTAACTCGTCTTTTAAAAAAAAATCAATTATTTCATTAACGTTTCTTATTTTTACGCAACAAATTTCTAAATTTAATTTATATCATTTTATTAGAAAATTTATATGAAGTATGACATCAAAAAATTTAGAAATTTTACAACCGAAAAGTCATACCCCATGTAAATTTTCTTTTGTCCGCCACCACAATCAATAAACAATAGCCTCAACCCACCATCGTCTCCGTCGCTTCCTCTTATCTTTCCTACCTCGCCGATCGAATCTCAATCAATTAACAACCACAACCACACAAAGTCAATTTACATCCACACCACCAATAGCCTCACATACCACCACACCCGTCGTGAAACACCACCGCAGTCGCCTCTACACCTAATGCACAAACAGCCCACACTCGAGGCTACCTGCTTCTTCTCGCCAACAGCTAACTCTGCCCGTTACCCGTCACCACTACTACTTCTCATTAACACTCTAACCCCCGTATTACACCAGCTGCTGTCAGCAGCTCTAACAAAAGCTGGCCAATACACAAACCCATCATAAAATAAAAACCACCGCCAAGCTACAAAATCCCTTAAACAGCTCAAAAGTCACCAACGAACAATCCATCAAGACCTGTCAAATTTTATTTCTAAGTTTTATTACATTGTAGCCTTTAGCTTTCATCTGCAGCTAGAGGTCATAATGCGTACGATCTCAGCTCTTGCTCGTCACGAGTCGAGCTTGTGAGTTGTTTATAACGAGAAAAGAAAAGATAAACCATTATCGTTTTATCCGGGTTTGGAACCGACTACTTAAATTTCGAGTTGATGGAATTGAAAATTGTACACGAACAATTTGTTATGTGTACAATTTTTCAAAAAAATTTAAAAAGTATTATAAAATAACAAATTTTGATTAATATGGTTAAATTAAATATCACTTACTTGACGACATACAATTTCGGTATATTTATCTTGCAGTAAAAAATTACCGTCTTGCCAGTCCTTCACGCACATTAATGGTTTCAAAATATATTCTTTCAGTCGGTTCCTAACCTTGGACAGAACCCTCTTACCTGCATTAAAAGCAGACTCCGGAGCTACAGTGCTAACTGGAGGTGTTAGTAGATTTTTTGTCATCGCAAAAATAACTGACTATCGTCATTCATACTTTCGCTAGAATTCAATTACTTATTCTGAACTTTTCTTAATTATTTTTTATTAAGCATATTATGATTAAGTAATCAATTAATTTAGTAGGCAATGCATTTGGACTTGCGTCCGATATTTCATTACACGTGGTAGACAAACTACTACTAGAGGAGCCACCAGTGTTTGCATCATATCTATATGAGTTAATGCCTTTGAAATAAAGTTACTATTTCAGGGTCGTCTTCTGACATATCAATGGGAGGAGTATGTGCAAATGGTACCCAGTTAATATTTACACACATTCATTCTGCATATAATTTATACATTTCACATAAAATTTGTTCTAAATTTCTATAAGTGATGGGTGTACTAAAAATTAAAGCTCTTGAAATCTTATTAATTACAAATTTAGTACGTGATAAATTATATCGGGAGTCCATGATGCATGCTAACTGAAATAACATAGGCAAGTCGTCCCAATATTTTCTAAACTTTAATTTATATAATCATATATTTTTTTCATACAAAAATAATAATCTACATTATTAATTCCATCACATCATGACACGATGATGTTCACTCTAGTTTAATATATAATTAAAACTAATATAAAACGTTACTTTTAACAATTGACGATTTAAAAAAATTCAACGGAATATGTATCTCAACACTTAGGGTCTGTTTGATTGCAATGGTGAAAAATGAGTGGAAAGTAAATTAATTCTAGGGAAAGTAATTGCATAGAACTTGTTTTTCAATGAATTGTTAATTTTTATTTTACATGAAAATTATCCATTAAAGTGAATTTTTTTTATTTACAATTGGTTATGAAATTTGTTACCATTGCCAAAAGTTAAAAAAAAAAAAATGGCTCGAAAACTATTTTTTCACCATTTTTTCATCAAAATTTAGTGTTCGTTTTGCTTCATTTTATATGGAAATTGTCCATTAAAATGAAATTTTTTTTAACAATTGGTTATGAAATTTATTTCCATTGCCTGAAGCTGGAATTCCTTTTCTCACCAAAAAGTTGGGAAAAAGAATTCCACAAAATGGTGGAAAAGAAGAGCGTGGATGGGGGTGGGAATTTATTTTCCATGCCAAATTTTACCTATCAAACACTAATTTAAGGGTGGATATGGAATTCTTTTTCCAATTTCCATAAAAAAAAGTGGCTATCAAACATAGCTTTATAGATGAATTTTTCAACACAAACTCCATGCAACTAAATTTGAATGGAGGAAGGAAATTATTATGTTATAAGATATATGTGTAAATTTCGTCACAATGTTCATGTAAACGGTAGACATGGGGGATTTCAAAATTGAGTGCAAAATATGGAATATTCTAATTGAGTGAAAAATTGAGAATTTGGGTACAGAAACGTGAAATATTAAATACATCACAATATGAAATTGAGTAACAAACTTAGGTACAGATAGTTTTGATTGCTAATTTTTTCTTTAAAAAAATAATAATTAGATAAAGCACTCATGCTGATAACGTATTATGAAATAAATGAATAAGAAAAATAAATAAAAGAGAAACACGTAGAGTCAATTTTTCAAGCGTGTTTTATTGAGAATCAATGCCCCATATTTATAGGGTCCAAATAAGAGTTATAATTGGAATGAAATAAATTTTATAAATTAGATAAAACTTATTTATGTATCATAACAATACTAAATAATCATTAATAATCATCTCATTATTTTACAACAATTCTAAACGTGTTAAAATCTTTTAAGTTTTGAAGTTTAATCAAGTATCGACATTTTTCATTAATTTAGAAAAGAGCAGTGTGGAAATTTACTAAAATTGAAAATTTTGAAATAGTCATCCTTCACGTTATATTTAGAAATTAAATAAGCATCTCAATCTTAAAGTTTTAATAACAAACTTTATGGTGAAAAGATATATGGCTAATACAATAAAAAAAATATTTATTATTCTATACATTATTACATGCAATGGAAATTGAACAATATTTTATTCCATTGTCATTACTTATTTCAATTCTTTTTATTTTTATTAAATCATGGAAATTCTTCAGCATTTGTTTTGAGTAGACGGGTAATTTTATTTGAATGTTAACTTCGATTTATTCGATATTTAATTTTTAGATGATAATTATGCAATTGAAAGGGTGTTTAATTATACAATCAATTGAAGTTGGATGGCTCACATGAAATAAACCTGTAAGTTGATTAACCTCTAGAGAAATTTTCCCCTTGGAGCTGCCGCTACGTGTCTTTTTTATAAACTTGAAAAAATTGAGAAAATCTAATTCTAGAAGGCGGGCCCAAACGCAGCCCTAATTCTGGAGTTTTTCCTTAAGCTCGTCAGAATTTTCTCCAATCAATTTGGAGAAATCTGCTTCCACTCATTAATAACAAACTGAAAACCGGTATAGCAGTGCGATTTAGTCACCGCACGACGTTGTAATTACAAGCCGAGATCAACAGGTATATATAAGTTTGTATGTATCTATTCATAGTCGTCAATAGATTTATAGTATATGCTGTTATGATGGGAAATCCATTTTTTTTAATTTTGATTTTTTAGGGCATATTGTTCTGGTTTTATTTTATTTCTTCATTTGGGTTGGTAATAATCTAATTTAAATATAAATCGTCGATTATAATTCATCTTCTTGAATAATATGTATGTGTATGTGTTTAATCATTTGACTTATAGATATATAGTGTATGTTATTGTAGGAAACCGACTTTCTATTTGTCCTTTAGGGCATACTGTTCTGGGTTTTATTTTATTTCGTCATTTTTGGTGTTTTTTTGGTAATATTCTAATTTAATCGTGGAGGTCAATTATTATTATTTTCTGAATATTATGTAGTTTTTTTAGAATTTCTAGGCAAAGAGGATTTATGTGTGTTGAAATTTCTGGTTGTATACTTTTCCTGAAAATGGAACTTTTTTATTTGGTTTATGTGCTTAGAAATATAAGTTATTGTTCATTGTGTCATATGGTTTGTTTTCATTGATATCTTGATTTTGTTCCTCTTCTTTCCCCAATTATGGTGGACGAATGTCATTTGGAAGACCTATTTTATGAGTAAAAATGTTGAATGGGTGCTTATATGTAATGGTCTGTTCTCGGAAAATGGAAATATGACCATTTCGGAATCATTGATTTTCAGGGCAATTTATCTTAATTCGGGTTTATAATTCTATTTGAAAAGAGAGATTAATCGGAAGATGGTAGAAGAATCGAAGCATGACAGAAATTCATGGATGAACGCAGTTGATCAACCATCTAGAATGGTTGATAGTGATAAAAGTGTCACATTGATGTCTGAATCAATGGTGATCATGGATGGATTTGAAGCTGCTCATCCTAAGCAGGTTCAGTCTCACAATTTGAACACCACCTCTGATGGAAAATTGGGCTTGCCTGAGCGTGCCTTTTCGGCTGCTGGTGCTGCATTTCTCTCAGCCATTCTTGTTAATCCACTTGATGTTGTCAAGGTGCAATCACGTGTCATGTTGAAGTTTTCCATATTGTCATTCCATGTTGGATGTATCTGCTTGTACTAGTAATGTCTCTGCAGGTCAAGTTGTTGGTTGATTGCATAAGAGAGTTTCTTCTTCTCAATGGGTAGAGAAGATCATATTTTGAAGTGAAAAATTATTCCTAATGTATTGCATTTTTCTTTTCTGATTTGTGTGGAAACACTTTTTGGTTGATTAATTCTATAATAGGCATTTATAGCAAATGTTGGAGTCATCTTGTTTCCCTTACATATCGTCAATTTGTATTCTTTCACTTTATATAGCCCCTGTTTAGGCTCCATTCTTCCAAAATTCATTTTTAACCACACATTCTCCTATAAAATAATGTTACACATAAATCCAAAACTTCTCCTTATTTTTAATTGCATATTTTCCAAAAAATCATTATTCCAAAATATATTTTCCTCCAAAAGCTCATTTTAATGGAGCCCAAACTGGGGCATAGTCTTTGATTTCCCTTGCATGTTGTGAATTTATAACCATATATTTCTAAATAGAATGCGGTTCTCGCGCTGTATTGGTTATGAGTTCTTGAACCTGCAAGGCGGAAAATGAAATTAAGAATTAACCATAATTCTCTCAGCTGGATGTGGAAATTAAGTTGTATCTTTGAATATGCTTTTTAATAATTCGTTTGCAGACGAGGTTGCAAGCGCAGGCTGCAGGAGTTGCTTACTCTCATCCATTGAGTAATCTTACAAGTCGCATGGCCTTTTTCGGACCAAATATGGTATGTAATATTATCTTTCATTTCTTAACCTAAAATTCTGGTGCCCCTCATTACAGAACTAGTGTATTTTCTTGTTAATTTTTCATCCTACATTGTTGTTAACAATTAAGAGTAAAACTTTGCTTATCCTACATTGTTTAGGTATCAGTGGATCCAGTTTTCATTCTACTAGCAACCAGCATATGTAATTGTGTAAACGAAATTTCAGACAAAAGTTTTTGTTTCCAAAATTATTGGCTTGATAGGTCGCACAAAGTAATGGGGTACTTTGACTCTTTACATTTGTAATACTTAAAACAAAAAAAAAAAAAAAAGTTAATGCAGTTCTTGACCTTCAAGTTCCAATTATGGTAATTTGTACTTCGAGTCTGTATTTTTATCTGATTTAAAGTTGCTTGGACCATCAGCTGTTGAATGTAATCATGTAAATCTTTGTCATTATAACAAGTTAGTTTTTTCTGTCTCAACACTTAGTTGAATGGATGTCAGAGCCTTAAAGGGATCTTAGAGTGGTGAAAATGCGTTTAACGTGACATTAGATCCATGGATTGAAGGATTTAACTTACATCTTAATCTTGTAAAATGCCATTCTGTTAAACCTCATCAAATCAGCCCATTTCAAAGTTAATTATTCATTGTAATTTTGATGCTTACAGTCTGTTACCTTGTTTTTTTTATAAAAAGAATATTTACATGTATTTAGTTTGATATCTAGTCAACCTTGGTGAAATGTTTGCCATTTTATCTGGTGGATTCAATACTTTAGGTTGAAATTCCTCTTGCTTGTCCTTCATGGCATATGCAGTTTAACTGAGCTTACTGCAATGTATGTGCTAGATGTTTGCAGATCTAAGATGTTCTCCATCATGCACCCGTGCTGGCGTTCATGGTACTGTATCAATTTGCCCTCCTGATTGTTTCCA
>CAIGRP010128133.1:0-15983 GCA_903798385.1 Fraxinus cuspidata | reverse complement strand
TTTCACTTCATTGTCTGTTCTTCCTAGAAGATGCTTGGCTATCTGAGCCCACCTGCAAAACTAAAAAATGTCAGTTTGTATGAAAATGTTACTGAAATAATTCATTATTTTGTGATTATGAGACTAACTTATTCCCTAGAATATTGTGTAGATCTATTATGAGAGCAGCTTCTTGTGGAGAAAAACTCCCTCTTTTCAGACCAGGCCTCAAGTAATTTATCCATCTCAGTCTGCAACTCTTGCCACATCTCTGCAACCCTGCACCAAAAAAACCAGTGTAACTCAAGTGGTAAGAGTAAAGAGTTCTCAGGCCAATGGGATTGGGTTTGATTCTTCTTTTGAGATGGGTGAATCCTTCGATCTCCATTTAAAAAGATTTAAAAAAAAAAAGGGTAGCCAACTAGGGTACAGGCACTGTTTTAACACACACGTGTGTGTATGTGTGGAAATTAATGATCTACAAATAATACCAGCAAGTCTAGGAACTGCACTCCAACAGCCATGGCCGTAGGCAGAAATGTGCCTTGAAAGTTTCTCATCTTCCTCAGGTGACCACATCCCTCTCTTAACTTTTTGTTTGTTGCAGCACTTATGGTGTCCATGACCCATTCTCTCTCTCTCTCTCTTGGAAACCAGCTGTACAGCAGAAATTGCAGAAACTTAAAACTGTTATTCAGTATATATACACGATAAAGAAGCAAGAAACAGATGAAGAAAGGTCCTAAAAGAGCAACCGAAAAGCTTGAATTAAATGGAGTCCCTGACTTCAACTGAGAGTACACTGCAGATTATGAATTTAATGCGGAGAGCTGTACAACAATGGCTACGAGAACCATGTATAGGATTTGTTGGTAAAACTTGCAATAATCCTTCTGGGGAAGTGGGGAAGGGGGGATGTCTTATAATGGATTTCCCTTCATGGTCCGTTTCCACGAGTCAGCCATGCAATTTAGATAGGACCCACATTTTGACAGGTCTCCAAAGCTCCGTAGGAATCATCATATACAGTTTTATGAATGTATATTCTTGTATCCCTTTTGAAGAAAAAAAGTTTTAATTTTAGTCCGCCATGACTCAGCCCAGATTGCGTACAGCAGAAATATTTTTGGTTTGAAATAATACCTCTGTTACACAGTGCTGATCCAGCTATGGTACATTTTATACATTGTCATTGTTCTTACTTTCTATAATTCTATTTATGAATCTTTAATGTGGAAAATGTAAGAAAGGGAGAATAATCAACTAGTATTCGTTTGAAATAATCTAAATAATTTTTATCTATTCTAACAAATATAATATTCTTTGGTATTAGCTTGGTTACTCTCGTAATTTTCTCTATCGTCCATGGATTATTCACACTGATATTTATGTAACGTTCTTCAATGGTAGGTAGATTCACAACACAATAGGTAAACGACGATTTACTCATCCCGTTCTTCTGCGGATATTAAGTATATTAGTTGTGCTAACGACAAAAATGATAACATGTGCAATATTTTCTCCAGTGTCAAGGGTATTTGAAACACATTGGGCTGGTAAATGATAGTTCGTGCTATACAGGGGTAGGCGTTTACTCATAGCGAGTAATTAAAGCCAAATGATGATTTGTACAATGTGTTCTTCTTTGGTTGGTATATTTGCAACACAACTAGTAAATGTTGATTCACCTAATGAGTTCTTTTTCAATATATATAATTATATTTCAATTTGTTATTATTTCGTGATAAGTCTATTTGTACAGTAGATAAATGTTTATTCGTTCGTACCAGTGTTCTCTCTCGATGGACAAATCCGAACATTTAGGTAATCCAATAATGTTCCCTTCATACACTAGTTTATTTGCTCAACGGTTGATTTGTTCACTATAAAGATCAACGACATTGTGTTGTGCGCTCGAAAAAAAAAAAAATGCTCACTTGGTAGACAATTACCTATTTTGACTAGTAAGGCACTCCGGAATATCTAGGGAGTGTTGGTAGATTGTTTGGTACATTACAATAAATAAGATTTAATGTTTTTTTCCTTCTAATATCGTCCATCGGTGTACCTAACCAAATGAGATACACGCGTACAAACTACTAATTCTATTTAATGATAAGTAGTGTTGATAATTATTCAGTCAACAAATAACTTTTAAATTTAGAGATGATAAATATTTAAACTCCTGATTATTTATATAATTTGTTTTTTGCGCGCTCCAAATGTAATAATTAAAAATAATATAAAAGTTTACGTATATACAAAAATAAATAAATGTGTTTTTACTTTTTTACCATTAGTTTTGAACTAAAAAGAGGTATTTCACTAAAATTTTGACACCTCAAAATTAAAAAGAGACGTTTAAGTTTTAGTAGTGAGACGGCCAAGCCGAAATAGTAGATTTGAACTCAAAGAAGAGTTTATATTTGTGAATGGATAGCCTATGTATAGTCGCATAAGCCAAGTGGTCCGTTTACATAAATGATCTACTCTGAGAATTCATTCAAAATTCAAACAGTGGGGTTTGCTGGAGAATTATCATCATCATGAACAAATTCATTACAATTGCAGTTTAATTTCTGGTTTAATTACCGTGCTTTCACTCGATAAGCTAGAATACTGAAAAAATAAAATTCTGAATATTATACGAATAATGTACAGTACTTCTATGTAGCATGTCAAACGTTCCAAAC
The DNA here is from genome assembly GCA_903798385.1 of Fraxinus cuspidata. Lineage (NCBI taxonomy): Eukaryota > Viridiplantae > Streptophyta > Magnoliopsida > Lamiales > Oleaceae > Fraxinus > Fraxinus cuspidata. The sequence continues at coordinate 13,311 of CAIGRP010128133.1, read as the reverse complement.
GTGCCCAGGGTTTCTATCTAATCCTTGTAACTTGATGCCAAAATAGTTCTTATAGATAGAAATTATTGCTGCCTTTTGATAGATTTTCCTAAAAAATTATGTAGGGCTCATAAATGTTTTTAATTAAATTAATTTTGGAAAACATTCTGTGCCAAAAAAAATATATAATTCAAGAATAATTCAATCATAAAACCTAAAGTTATGTACTTTCATATTTAAAAAGATCGTACTAACTAATTATTGCACCATTTCCTATCTTTTCATTCCTTACATCCATCCCCCTTCTTGATAAATTTATATAGGGTGTGTTTGATAGATATTATTGAAAAAATAATGTATTTTAAATAGTGATATGATGAGAAATATATAGTTAAAAACTCAGGAAAAGTTGATAGAAAATATTATTTTATTGAAAATGTGCGGTTGAAAATGAGTTTTAAAAAAATGTATTTTGAAAGAATGTGTGTCAAACATAGGCATAGTAAAACATAGTAAAAGCATATAACCACCGCCAATTCATCCAGCTTCCAGATAACTGAGTGGCTGAAATGGAAAATGGAATATGAGTATTTAGCACTAAGGTTATGTTTGAGTCCCATTTTTATCTGAAAATGAGTTTTATAATAATGAATTGTCGGAGAATGTGTGGTTAAAAAGTAGATTTTTTTTTTTAAAGGTGTAAAATTACTTTTTTGGAAGAATGTGCGGGGAAAATGAGTTTTTAGATAATAGAGCTTAAAAAGGGTTAGCTTTTCATTAGTCAAATTGATGGATATCAACAAAATCACCAAATTGTAATAACATTAATTGGAGTGAACTATATCAGCATGGAATAAATGACATTTAATGACTAACATCAAATTTCACTAAAATTAAATTAAAACAATTTTACTAATGTGCAGTGTTAGCTATATATTTTAACATTTGCATGTAGCGTTCCATGTCGACCATTTTCATTAATCAATATTCAATTGATTGATCATATTAAGTCCTCCGTTTTAAGATCAAGAAGAACAATAAGAAACTCATAAAATTGAGTCACATGGATGTTTTTATTATGACAATAAAAGTTTATAATAACAATTTGTTGTTTAAAGTCCGTACAATTTTATAGCTTATTTATAGACAATATTCCACTTGGGGGTTATTGGCATATTTTAAAATTAATCTATTTTCCTTTGGTTTCTTATATAATGACTGTCATTATAAAAAAAATAATAATAATAAAATAAATAAATAAATAAAAACCTTAATGATGTTTGTGATTGATGTTGAAAGAATAAATAAATAAAATTGTTGAAAATCTCGTCTACAATATTTTTTTTTTCTCAAGTTATGACTTCTACTATTATCAAAATTATCTATACATAAATAACTCTCAAAAGTCATGACACAACATGAAAACTTCTGAACTATCCTAACCTATATGAAGACTGTAGTACTGTTCTTGAGCAAACACTTTACTTTGCATTGAATCACTCCAAAAATATATATTTTAGATTTTTAACTGCAATGTTTAGTGTTAAGGGCATGGAAGAGTGACTTTAAGCCATCATGTGGAGAGCGGTGATTATTGTAGTCTTTTTGGAGGACCTGACAACATCCACAGGTAAATTTGGGTTTTTCTATATCAAACCGTACGGAAGGCGGATTTGGTTGGAGAGGGAACTATGTTCAATTCCCCGAGTGAGCTGCTAATCGTATAAAGGCTGCGGATTAGGGGGAGGACTAGAGGGCTGCCCCCGATATTAAGCTGGTTTAATAGTGGCCTCCGTTAAGTGGTTGGGTAAAAGTTAATAAAGATGGAGCGACGCATGAGAGCATCTCCAGTGTCACACCATTTCAACAAATTGCACAAAATATTTGGTGCAAATCTTCTCCAACTTATTGTACCTTTTTGGTGCAAAATGGTTCAAGTGAGTAGTGTTGCATCAAATGGTTAAATACAATTTTGCCATTCTCTTTCACTTTCCAAAAAAAATTGGTTAAATGTATTTGCGTCCATTCTGTTATACCTTTTTGTAATAAAATAAATTATTATTATTATTATTATGTGCATTTGTATTAAATTATAATAATGTAATCAATAATAATTAAGGAATGAATTAATTGATCATTTGTGGGATGACTATACGAGTTCTGAGAATTAAATTGCACCACTAGTTTGACTTTGTAATATTATGATATCAGGATTCGAAATGTATTGCATTATTTTTTAATAACAAGATTTAATGTTTCTTATTTGTGGTATTTTTATTAATCGTATTATATTTTTTAAATTTATTAATGAATTCAATATTTTCGTTAATTCAATGTAATTATTTATTTAGTAATTTATGTAGTTGTAAAATAAACAAATAAATTGTTAAGAATCAAAAGAAAAGAAGAAAATGATTAAACATTATTCATTTTGTATAAGTTTTGGCGTAATAAGTTGGAGATAATTTTAATTTTGATGCTAGATTTGGTGCAAAATAATGCAAATTTTGATGTAGAGTTGGTGATGGGCTCAGAGTCCGGGTCTAGCAGGAGGTGGCGAAGTGTTCCGGAACTTTAGGGGCTTCGTCCAAGGGTGTTTAGCAATTCCGTTGGACTGTAAATGGACATTTGAGGCTGGCTAAGGCTTCGTCCAAGGGTGTTTAGCAATTCCGTTGGACTGTAAATGGACATTTGAGGCTGGCTAAGGCGGTTAGCAAGGCACGGGATGTGGGTCGGCATAATCTATGGTTGGAGAATGGTTAATCTTACGTGGTGCAACTTTTAAATGAAACATTGATACAAGTTCCATGGGTGTGGATAAACAAGTGGGCAAAATGCTTGCATCTAACCACATTTATGAACTTATGAGCTTCGCATATCTTCTGAGAGGGAAACCGGGTTACTCATCCCCTCGTAGCAAATGCTGTGACTAGTGGGACATCTTTGTGGTGGTCCAGAAGCCCTTCCCCTCTCCAATTTAGTTCACAGTGATATATCGGGTTTTTTTTGTAAATCCTTATGTACATGTAGTAAGATCCGTCTATTAATAGGAAGAATCAGTAGGGAGAGGATGGGACGTATGACCTTACCTCAAGTTATATTTCCGTTGTGTGGAAGCAAGCTTTTCTCATGACTATTTAAGTGTGTTATTTTTTACAATAGCAATGATTATGTAGACTTCAATGATGATGAAAAGCTACTTTTTCTTACGTGAATTGAAAACAAATATGACCTCTAAAAGATTTTTATAACTGTTGAAACCATCGTCTAAACTATCATCACAAAAATACAAGAAAACCCACGATTTGTTCTTGACATATTGGATTTCAGCATATATTTAGACCTAAAGAGCGTTCCACTTGAAAAAAAAACAAAATTTCCGTTTATTGACTAATATCCAAAAAGTATTTAGCACAAAGTATGTAAAAATACTATTTTCCATAGAAAGCCAAGGTTAAAATCAATACAATTAGCACAGAAATAATTTAAAGTATACATCCAGGTTAATATTTTATTTTGAGAAAAAGTAAAATTCTTTTAATTTCTAAAGAAAAGAAAGATGGGCAGTGAAACAATTATAGAAGCCAAAAGCACATGTAAAACAGATTTCCATTCCTGTGAAGCAATTCTGGCGTTGCTATCCCTCTGATATCTTTCAAAAGTGCCACTAGTAACTTTGCACATGTTTCGATGTAAGAAAAACCAATTTTTCAGTATCCAAACAAAAAATGCAACAGATATGGTTCAACAGGTTTGGACGCTAAACAATAAAAGACCATTTTTTCAAGTAAGCAAAAGAGAAAAAGGTCCGCTTTTAGTGATTTAGAAGGACCAATTGACGATAAAATTTATATAAACAAATCTATGTGTTAACTTTATAACAACTTAAACTTTTAGATGAGTTAATTCATTATATCTTTATAGTTCAAATGTCACAGTCAACTATTTATAAATTTACCATATCTCTGACCCTTCATTAAATCCAATGAGGTATGTTGGACACAAATAAATATATTACACTTGTAATACTTTAAACGTTTAGATGGATTAGTTAATATGTAACTGTTGTATAATTATTATAATTATTTGTTGTTCAAAATTTGGGTTGAAATATGAATGAATTAATGATGAAATTGGAAGATGATGTTGGATGAATTGAAAGGCAATGTTGGGTGATTTCTGCTTAACCATGTGCAAGCACAAGTCAAATGGCATTGTGTACACACGAAGTTGTGAAATTGTAACAATTTTGTTTCTATTGTGTATGCATGATTAAAAAATCTAGCCAGGCTGATTTTTTATTTGAATTCCGGGTGCCTTTTGGTGGGAAGTTATCAACTTTTCACAAATGCTTGGAACATTTTCGTGGTATAATGTTGGAAATCTATAAATAAGTGATAGATTTTCAATTCCAAATATAAGAAAACAACATAATATTTCATCATTCATTTCTACAATTGATTTTTCACATTCTAATACATATTCAAACATTTTTCGAGTTTTTAACAAATTCGGCTAAAAATAATCATTTTTGCTTTTGTGCTTCTTTCTTGAAAGTTTGTCAATCTTCCAAACTATTTGCCTGAAATCCTAAAAATATATTAGAGGAGGAAAATATCGTTTTTAGGATAACGTATCACATACGCGTTCGAGCCTTATTCTTCATTTCTTGTTTCCATCTCATTTTTCTCCTCTTCAATATTTTCAACAATCTAAAAACGATATTTTAGATTTACTGCGATGGAGACAGAATTCCATTGGCTACCATCAAGTTGATGAATCAAGATTTGGTACTCTTGGATGGGTTACATGGATTAAACTTCACAAGATGGCAAAACAAACTCAAATTCCTTCTAACAACATTACAAATCTACATGTGCTTAATCTAAACTGGAAACCAATTCTCAATGCAACGGAAGAAGTTCCTAGTGAGAGAAAGACGAGACAAGAAGACGAATTGATATGTCGCGGTCACATCCTAATACTCTTTCGGATCGATTATATGATCTCTACACTAACACCATTTGGCAAAGGAAATATGGGATGCACTTGTAAACAAATATAAGGCAGAGGAGGAAGGTACCAAGAAATTTCATATATCTAAATATTTTGATTTCAAAATGTTAGATAATATTCCTTTGTTCCCTCAAGTACATAAATTACGAGTCATTATCAACAAATTAGAAGCGGTGAAAATCGAACTTTCCAAATCCTTTCAAATGGGAGCAATTATTGCTAAACTTTTGAGCTCTTGGAAAGGATATAGGGAAAAAAATTTCACAAAAACGTTCAAAAACTTCTTCGCATAGAGGAAGAATCACGAGTAAGAGATAAGACCAAACGTTCTTATGATGACTCTTCAAAAGACAATGCCATGTACAATATGGATGACTCCAACAAGTAAAAGAAGAAAGGTAAATCTCTTGGTCCTAAAAAGGATCAAGGGAAGTTCAAAACCAAGATAAAAAAAACCTTGCTATGTTTTTTGAAAACTAAGGCCCAATGTAAGAGATTGCACGTATAAAGTAACAAAAGAATGAGGGACAAGTGAATTCCGTTGATGAAAGTATCACTATGGTGAGCGAAATGATTGCAATCCAAAGCAAGGTACTGGGATGGTGATATGATACATGCGCAACTATCCATGTGTGTTATGATAAATCTCTTTCCAAAACTTATCATGACATTGATAATGGTCAACAGATTCAAATGGAAAATAAAGAAAAATCTAAAGTGATTTAGCAAATGGAATGTGGAGATCATCTACACTTCGGGAAAGAAGATCACTCTGACCAATGTCATTCATATATAAAAAATGAATAGAAACTTAGCAAGTGGGGTTCTCTTGGGAAAATCGAGATTCAAATTTGTATTTGAGTCGGAAAAACTTGTACTAATCCATAATGGGAATTTCGTTGGAAATGGTTATTCTACTGAAAGAATGGTCAAACTTTGTACTTTTTAGAATAATTTTAATAAAAAAAAGTCTTTTGCATATGTTATTGATTTACTTAATTTATGACATGGTAGATTAGCACACATAGGAATTAGCACTATAAAAAGAATGGTTAAATGTGGATTAATACAATGTGAAGTTGATACCTTAGAAAACTGTGAAACATGTATTAAATCAAAGATGATTAAAAAGATATTTCTTAGTGTAGAAAAAAAAAATCTTACTTGTACTTATTCATTTTGATATATGTGAATTAATACCATACTAACAAGAGGCTGTAATAGATATTTTTATTACTTTTATTGATGATTGTTTTAGGTATACTTATATATATTTGTTAAAGCATAAAAATGAAACTTTTAGTGCCTTCAAAACATATAAAGTAGAAATTGAAAATCAATTAGGAAGAAAAATAAAGATTCTCAGAAGTAATAGAGGTTGAGAACATTTCTCTAATGAATTCAATATGTTTTGTGAACAAAATGGAATAATACATCAATACTCTGTACCATGAACACCGAAACAACTAACAAAAATAAAAAATAGGACATTCTTAGAAATGATAAATGCTATGTTATTAAATTCCGAATTACCATTTAACTTATAGGGTGAAGCTTACTCAGTGCTTGTCATATAGAAAATAGGACTCCTTTGAAAAATGATAAGGTTTCTCTCTATAAAACATGGAAACAAAGAAATCAAATATTAATTATTTCAAAATGTAGGAATGTCTTGCTTATTGCAAGAACACGATTTTAAGATAAATTAAATTAGGCCTTAGATGTATTAAATGTGCCTTTGTGAGATATGTTTTTAAATAGTAAATCCTATAGGTTATTAAATTTAGAATCAAATATTATAATAGAATCAAATGGATGGGAAGTTTTCGAGAATGTGTTGAAACAAAAAATTCTCAAAATGAAATTAATGTAAACATTTCAATTTCTAGAGAATCACAAGAAGAGACATTTATAAGAGATGTTGAAAGTGAACCTCAAAAAAGTAAAAGAACTAGAAAAGAAAAAGGTATAGGATTGGATGAAATAGAATCCCAACTTATTTCATTCTACTTAGTAGAGGGAGATAGGAAGGATGTTGTAAGAACAATTCCTTTTGTTCTTCAATTCGAAAGTGATCCTAAAACCTATAAGGAAACAATGTCTTCTAGAGATTGCATATTTATAAAAGATGCAATAAATAATGAAATACATTTTATTATATAAAATAATAGTTGGGAAAATAGTTGATTTATTAAAGGGTTCTAAATTCATTGGTTGTAAATAGGTGTTTAGAAGGAAATATAATTCTGATGGAACATTTAATACGTACAAAAGCTAGACTAGTAGCTAAATGGTATCGACAAAAAAAAGGAATTGATTACTTTGACACATATGCACCCGTGTCTAGGATAACTTCGATAAGGATCTTGTTTGCTTTAATATCTATTTATAATTTACATGTTCATCAAATGAATTTCAAGCCGACATTCTTATATAGAGCTAGGAAATAAACATAAGGTATGTAAACTAATCAAGTCCTTATATGGATTAAAATAAGCCCTGAAAAATGGCATGAAATATTTGACACGACTATTATGACATATGGTTTTACTCATAATTCGGTTGATAAATGTTCGTATATCAAAATATATGATAATATTATTACATTTGTACGTCTTTATGTGGATGATATGTTAATTATTGGCAATGACATAGAAGGGATTAAAGAAATTAAAATGTTTCTATCTTCCATATTTAAAATGAAAGATCTTGGACAAGTGAACCATATCCTTGGTATCAAAGTTAAGAAGAATAGTGCGGGTTATTCATTAAGTCAATCACATTATGTTGAGAATGTGTTAAATAAGTTCAAACATTTGAACATTAAATAGGCAAATACCCTATTGGATTTAGGTATCAAGTTAGTATAGAATGAATGAAGACCAATAGCTCAAATTGAGTATGCAAGTTCAATGGAAGTCTTATCTACGCTGTACGGTGTACAAAACCCGATGTTGCATTTGTTGTGAGTAAATAAGTAGGTTTATTAGCAATCCAAATTCAGAACATTCAAAGGCCATGGGAAGGGTTCTTGGTTACTTAAAGAAAATAAAAAACTTTGGACTACAATATACAAAGTTCCCGACTATTCTTGAAGGATATATCGATACTAGTTCGATATAGAGTGCGGGAGAAAACAAGTCTACTTCAAGTTGGATATTTACTCTTGGAGGGGGTGCAATTTCTTGAAAATTTAAGAAACAAGCATACATTACATACTCAACAATGGAGTCCAAGTTTGTACCATTGGCCCGAAATACGAAAGTAGGTTAAATAGCTAAAGGATCTTCTTGATGAAATTCCTTTGGGTGCAAAGGATATTTCTTCAATACATATCTTGTGTGAGAGTCAAACCAGCTTAGTACGAGCATATATTGAGGTAAATAATGGAAAGTATAGATATACGAGTCTAAGACATGAGTATGTGAAAAAATTAATCAAGCATGGGGTAATTTCTCTCACATATGTTTAATCTAGTTATACTTAGCTGGTCCGTTGACTAATCTCTTACAAGAGAGCTAGTAAGATCAACTTCGAAAATGGATTGGGTTGAAACTCCTTGATTAAAAGTTCACCGATGATGGCAACCCTACATGACTATACTAAACAAGTATATCTAGGTTCAAATGGTAATAACAGGTCATTCGATAAGTGAATAAGTTTCAGCACTATTAACCTATTATAAAATTATATCTTTGATTAATAGTATCTCTAAAAGCAACAAAGATATCGAAAGAACTTTACATATTTGAACATCGAAGTGATGCCGCCTCAATAAAGAGTTAGAGTTTCTCTCTTAAAAGTTCAACGAATAGAATAAGTGCAAGGTCATAATAGCACTAAGCAAGTTTGTGGAACTTGTAAAAACATAACACTCATGTGTATGATTTCACCGGTATTGTCACAAGGAATGTTTGGTTTAAAACTATCGTGCTACTTGGAATTTTGATAATAGTTTGTGAGATTTATACTATGATTAAATTCAAATCGAAAGATATCTAATTCTTAGACATTAGTATTATCAGGTATGAATATGTGTAAATTCTGAACAATTGGACGATTAATATATAATTATTAATTATTTGTTGTTCAAATTTTGAGTTGAAATATGAATTAATTAACAATGAAATTAGAAGGCAGTGTTGGGTGATTTTTGTTTAACCATGTGTAAGCACATCCCAAATGGCATTGTACACGAGAGAAATTGTTTGTAGGAAACTGAAGCAATTTTACTTCTACTATGTGTGCAAGGATGTAACCACGCGTGCGCATGGTTAAAAAATTTAGCCGTTGAGCTGATATTTTATTTAAATTTTTGGTGCCTTTTGGTAGAAAGTTGTCAACTATTCACGAATGTTTGGAGACTTTTCAAGGTATAATGTTAGAATCTATAAATAGATGACATATTTCCAACTCCAAATATAAGAAAACAACATAATATTTCATCATTCATTTTTGCAATCGATTTTTCACATTCTAATACATAAACCTTCTTCAATTTTTTAACAAGTTCGATAGGAAAGAATTATTTTTGCTTTTGTACTTCTTTCTTGAAAGCATGTCAATCCTCTAAACTATTTGTCAAAAATTCTAAAAGCATACTAGAGTAAGTAAATATCATTTTTAAGACAACATATCACATACGTGTTCGAACTTCATTCTTCATTTCTTGTTTCCATCTCATTTTTGTCCTCTTCGATATTTCCAACAGTAACAACTATGAAATAAATTTTATGATCAATATGTTGGGTACGATGACTACTTTAAATTGACTGCTAAAAGAAAAACTCTTATAGCCCCCAAAAGGTTTAAAGAACCCAATTCCAACATTTTTTCTTGCTCCAACAGAAATATAAACATATGTATGCTAGCTTATGATAAAAGAAAAGAAGGGCTAAAGAAAACTATTTTAGATTATATTTGGCACAAAAACAATAAATGCAAGCAGGCTCCATTTCTTTATTTGCTTAGTGACAACAGAACAGAAGCTGTGGTTCAGTTTTGTTTTTTCCCAATTTCATGATATTCAAACAAGGGACGAGAAAGAGAAGCTATGGAAATTCTGTCTTCTCTTGAAGGCATAATAAACTTTGTTAAGTCAATTTCTTATAGTAGTTTCTTAATTGGAACTGGCCATGGTGCTATGGCTAGCCTTGAGAAATCAAGATTTAATGCGAAGAATAAAAAAAATGCCTCTTTTTCTCTCTTTTTCCGCCTTATCTCTCTTTAAAAAATTTGAAATTCTTGGATAATATATAGACTAATTTCTTTGAACATCAATTGTATAAGAATAATGTACATTGCTCAACTAGTCAACGATGTCATACACAACAAATAATGGCTTTTGCATATTAAGGGTCCTCATACTTAGCCCTTGCCCAATAAAATCAAAATTTGGGAAAATATATAATTTGGAATAGTGATTTTTCTAAAAATGTATAGTTAAAAGAGAAAAAAAAAAGTTTTTGATTTACATGTAATATTATTTTACTGAAGAACGTGTGGTAAAAAAAGAGAGAAAAATACATTTTTAATAAAACGGAGTCCAAACAGGAGCTAAATTTATATTCTTTTTTTTTAATCAAGTCATTTTGTTTAACACAGTTAAATTTTACCGTGAGAAGTCATAAAATTAATTTACGTAAACCATAACGATAAATTTTCTATTGCAAGATATGTCTTTCTCCATCCCCTGGCTTCTTGGAAATTTCTGTATAACATAATTAGGCACTGAATTGACATAAATATGATTTATTTAACTGCAAAAATATGATATGCACTATAATTAAACTCAATGAAAAAATTAAAATGAAGACAGCAGCCTGCTTATTTTTTTCAAATTGACATTAAAATGTGTCAGCAATGAACTGAATTAGTCATTAGTGAAACAAAGATCTATCATAATCAGTAGTCCAATCATACAAAAAGGAGTAATAATGATTTCCTAAAGAAGATAATGAAACAATAAAAAGCCTTTAATTACAAATATGGAAAAAATGCATTGGATGGTACCCCTATCTTGCTTTCTTTCTTTTGAAGGCAATCTAATGAGAGAAAGCCTGCTTATGTACTCAAAATCACTGTTTGGCTTGCCATAGGAAATGGAGTGTACGGTGCTAGACAGTATAATAGACGATAAAAAATTAAATTCTCGTCCATTGTAGCAGTGTCAGTGTTTTTTATTCCCTAAAATTGTGTGATTTGATTGTGCTTTAATTGCGGTACTACTTCCAAGTTTATCTCTTCTCCCTCTTTACTTTATGCTCTCGAGTTAAGGCAAACATGTTTCCCTCCCGCATGTACTTGATTTTGTTTTTTACTTTTTTAAGAAAGAGACGGGGAATTGAAAACCCACCACCTCATCGGATCAGGGTGGAGATATAAAAACTGTACCTGCATTTTGCTAAAAAAAACCTATCAAACGATCTCCAATTTTTTTTTATTTTTTATTCTTTTTAGAGGAATCCTGATTTTTTTTTTCTATTGTTAATGGTGAGCTTCACATGGGAATCAATCAATCCATGCAGTAAAGATATTATTCAAACTTTAACAAATATGTGATACTATTTTCAATTAATCAAGTTGTGCTAAATATAGAATTTTCCTTTCTATTTATTCGGAAATATCTAAAATAGTATTTTTTTTTTTTTTAAGTAGAAGCAGCATTAAATCTTAGGTGGGGTTTAGAGGTCACGACCTAGACCCAATGGGAGGTTTGAATTCCTTAATGGTATATTTTAGCCAAGAAATAAACGTGTCAAAACTACAATGAAACTCGAATTTCTTGCTTTCGATTCAATCTGTTTGTAAGTCCAAGACTTAAGTTCACATTGCAACAAAGATCTTTCAACTTGTCCATTTTATTATACGTGTATTGCAAAGTGACGTTTTATTGACAACATAAATTTACACCCTAGTAATTGAGCTCAAAACTGTAACATAATTTTTATGTTTCGATAATAATTTTGTTTTTCAAAGAAAAAAGAGTTTTTATATTTATATGCACACGTATGTGATAAGAAATATCATGGAAATAAGATGAAATGATTGTGTCCTTTGATGTTGCATAGTGGACATCATTAAGCGTGAATGCTGGAGAAATTAGAGGTGACAATCAAGCCGAGCGTCTAGTCGGCTCGGCCGCTTGGCTCGCCTGAAATGAGCCTGATGGACGAGCCGGACGAGCCCGAGCAGTCCATCAGGCGAGCTGCTCGCCAAGCAGAGCCCACTGGCTCGTGGGCTCGTAGTTTTACGAGCCACGAGCCGACTCGACTTGTGGCTCGTATAAAAAAAAAATTTCAGTGACCGTTCTGGTCACTTTAATTGGATCAAACAGTCACTGAATTTTCAGTGAACGTTTGGTCCTTAAATTTATATATATATTTCTTTCCATTTCATTTTTTTCCCTATAAATATCTATCCATTACAACATTTTTTCCCACCAAACTTACTATCAAATATCAATATCTCATTCTCTACTCTACCCTCTACAATTTATTTACAAATCATTATCATCATTTTATAATCTATAATCTTCCTTCTAAATTTAATTTTTACATTATCGAGTTATAATCTTGATTTTACAATTTATTTTCTACACTACTACATAATATTCATTTACTTCTTAGTTCAACATTCAATTTCAATTATTCGCAAATGGATTCACGCTCATTTGTTGAAAACTTGTTTAATATCGGGAATGAATTCGCCAGTCAAATTAATTACCCATTCCAGAAAATATTCAAGATTTAGATGCTCATGAAAGTAGTCATCCAATTGATTTAGATGACGATGATATTGATGCTAGTCATCCAATTAATTTGGAATAGGATGAAGATCAAGAACATGCATTAGATATTCCCGATGCAAAAAGGAAGAGAAAGGGGAAGAAGCAAGCAAAATGTTGGGACCATTTTAAATTGGTTCAAACTCGTCGTCTGATCGATGGAATTCCAGAAATCAAAGCAGAATTCCAAAAATCAAAGCAGCATGTAAATACTGTCAACAATGATTAGCATGACAAAAAAGTATTGGAACCACCTACCTCAACCGTCACTACAAAACATGTGCGGCCAAACATGGACTTCTTCCAGCTGGTCAAACGGAACTACAGTTTGGTAGCCCAGGCGCTTGTGCTACTACCACGCCACTTTCTACGTGGATGTGTTCGGAGGAGAAAGTTCGAACGGGAATGGTGAAGTTCGTTGCCGCAACGGAGTTGTCACTAGCAATAGCGGACAACCAACATTTCGTTTCCTACGTCAATAGTATCTTCAACCAAGATATGTTGGGATAAGTCAAAATACTCTTTGTTCT
>CAIGRP010128122.1:0-11304 GCA_903798385.1 Fraxinus cuspidata | reverse complement strand
AAATATTTACAATGTGTGCATCAAGTGGCTTAAGTCCGTGGTCCTTGACACCAATCCTTTTGGACAAGCTGGTAAGTTGTAGGCCCAAGAAAATAAATCTCTAGACCCAATTCCAATTCAAAATATTTAGCCCATTCTACTTATATCTAGGTAGAACTAAATGAGGAGGCATGAGATCCAAAAAAAATTAATTCTCTGGCCTAATTTCCATAATCTGAATGATAACCCATTAAAGAAACCCAAGCGGCAGGAACTTTTTTACGTGATGAAATGGCCCAAGGAAAATAAACTAGTATGCCCATTCTTTATAATAATGGCATAATCCACCCGAGTCCATCATTCTAATGGGCCGAATTTGGGGACCCATTAATGATTCTCACTCCATGCCATCTATCTTAATGGGAGGTGCATCTTGACTATTTATACTAAATATCTCTTTTTCACATATATTTAGAACGAAAAAGCTTCTTGTAAAGTCATGGTTCGCAACATTTCTTACCGCAATTCAAATTTGCTCATGTGGCGAATTAAGTTATTAAAATTGGTTTTGATTTAAGTTGACCCTACCCATTTTACTCTTCTCATTTCATGTTTCCTAATGGAATTGAATATCCCCAAATCAATTTGAATAACCTCGAGAGGCGAACCTACAAGGAAAATTTTGAGGCTTATTTGTCGGCAAACATTCTATAGAGTACGATCGGCTATTTTTTATCTTATTAATTTATTGTGAACACACATCCACCTCTCGCGACGGGTTCACATGATCCTGAAAATCACCTATTTACCTCAATATTGAACACGACTACGGCGACAAAGGACACACCCCAATACATCGAATTTCAGATAAAATCTTCAGAAACTCGTTCCCCTTTGAGCATCTTTATGTTGAGGAAAATCTCCAAATCTTTTTCCTCTGTTAGCTTAGTAAGCATTTCCAACATATGCTACAAATCATCGATAGGTTCACCTCCATATGTAATGCCACTAGATTCATCGTCATCATGCAATGGACTTTTTTTTCATCGAAATAATTTTTACACCACTTGAAATACATGCAATGGGGTGTACTACAATGAAACAATAGCCTTTTATGTTCATTGTTCTTTTCCACCTCCATACATTTGACGTAGCTCACATTTCAATTTGGGCATCTTCTTGTTTTTTTTTTTTTGGGCATTCCGACAACATATGTGACAAATTTATCTGTTCTTGCATGCCAATGAACTAATCTAGTTCAACCACATAAAAGAACCACATCAACATAACACAAATTCATTATCACTAATTAATACAAAATGCTCATTTCGTAAAAAACAATTCATGTAGTGGGGTGTAACAATTTTGTGCATAAAATCCATTATGTAGATTTCTAAGTCCTTTAATTTTCTTCTATTTTCCTCCTATTTTTTTTTTTTTTTGGGCATTCCGACAATATATGTGACAAATTTATCTATTCTTGCATGCCAATGAACTAATCTAGTTCAACCACATAAAAGAACCACATCAACATAACACAAATTCATTATTACTAATTAATACAAAATGCTCATTTCGTAAAAAACAATTCATGTAGTGGGGTGTAACAATTTTGTGCATAAAATCCATTATGTAGATTTCTAAGTCCTTTAATTTTCTTCTATTTTCCTCCTATCTTGGTATGTGAATTTTCTTGTGCATTCTATGATTTGAGTGAGTTTAAAGATTGAGATTGAAGCTCAACCTTTACAAAAACATAATCGGCATCGACATCGGCATCCCATCAACTAACGAATTTAGATATACATCGACAAATTAAAAAAATTAAAAAGAAATCACATATCTGTTGCCTTTTTTTACTTACCCAACTCTAGTGAGTGAGTTGGTGGTCTCTTGTCGACGGGGAAGGTGGAACGATGGTGGTACTGGTTATGCGGCAGTCGAAGGTAGTTTGGTGGTCGCCTCAAAATTTACCGTAGTTGGAGAGGTTTATTCTTAACTGGGAAATTGGGTAGAGAGTTGGGAGAATAGGGTTACAGTTGGGTCTTTTAGTACTAACGTTTTTGCAGTCGGAAGTATAGTCAATGGTCGCCTGAAAAGTATGAGAGTTACAGAGGTTTTCTTCGTAACAGCGACAATGAATGGGGAGTTGTGGGGTTAGGTTTTCAGTTGGGTCTTTTAATTTTACATAACCCATTTTTTATGCTGCTTCTTCTTCTTCTTCTTCTTCTTCTTCTTCTTCTTCTTCAATTTTCACGTCAGCGCTGTAACAATTGCTATACGTATAGTGGGATTGTATTTGGAATCCCGAAAGTGTGTCTATAACCTGGAAAACGCTGAAATAGATGAGATACAAAGTCTAGAATTGCACGTCACCACCAAGGACTTGTCTCCATCTCAATTGATTTGTGCACAGTAGAAAAAATCAAGAGCAAGATTGGAGACCATATATCACCGGTGATCTCAAAGGTCTTTGCCGAAAGTTGTGTTATACGTGCTTGCCTCAATGAGGACCAATGGAGACCACAAAACATTACGACTGCCTCAACAGTGGGTGTTATTCTGTCGGTGATTGTGGTGGTTTCGACAACGATTGAAGGCTACGACATTTTCTTTTGACCAAACGTTATAGCCAAATATTGAAGGTTGCTCTTGGTTTGATGGTGGATATTTTCCTTTTTAAGTAGCCATCTTCTTGTTGAATTTTTCCCCTATTAATGCTTGAAACACATACCAAGGTGGTTTTTCTATTTTTGAACTTGATGCCAGAATATACCAAAGAGATTTATTTCAATTTGCTCATAGCCATTTACCTTGCTCTTTATTCTTGTGGTTGGTAAATACATTTGATGTTGGGTTTGCCCCAAGAATGAATGGATATGGCCGGCAACACCCGAACAAAAATAATTTTTTTGACAAACCCTTATATGGATGTGTATTGAATGAATTCCCCTTTCCTTGACACTGGTTTTCTGTGGTTTCTTCCGGTAGCGTCATCCTTTCATTTGCCGTGGCTAATTTCCTCGAATTCTTGGTAAAACCGCCCCAAGAAACTTTCTTTTCTAGTGGTTTTTTGTACGTGATATAACATGGTTAATGTGCCGATTTCTGACAGACTGCACCAATCTATTGACCTTAAAAAATGCATCAACAGAATCCCGGCCACGTCTCCTTTGTGTGGGCATCACCTGCACACTGAACACACTGTTAGAAGGCAAATGCCACCATCGAGAAAAGGGTCCGATGACTGTTTGCACTTCGACAATCAAATTAACCATCGAATGAAAGAAAAATGAGTGTAAGAGATGGGAGAAGTGATTTGACTAGTGTCAGAGAACATACTTTGTTATGAAATGAACTCACATATTATATAAAGAAATAAATGGGCCAAGTAAACATGATGGGCCGAGCTCCAAACCCAATATGATTTTATTTGATTAAATAGGCTCAATCAATTGAATAGTCAGTATCACGTCGGCATATATGTAACCCCTTTTGTTTGAGCATGTTATGTAATTTATGGATATAACATTTTCATTGTATAAAGTAATAGCATTCGAACAAATAGTATTTCTAGAATATTGTTTGTATGTAGATTAGAGATGATTCCTTATGGGCTTTGTCAATGTTTGGTTTTCACTATGTTAAGTGAAAACTCAACTAACCATGAACATTACCATACTTTTGCTCGTTGATTATTGTGAATCCAAACTGGTAAGACGAACTAAAACTTGCATCACTTTGAGAAAACAAATTGGAGTTGAGACTGATTAGTGTCCAAAAGCTTCATATTTGATAGATCATTTTGTATTACATGTTTAGGCCGTGCCTATATCCTTTTGTCAAGATCACTTTTCTTTGTAGTATTTATATTATGATTTGTACTTTGGTTTTTCGTATACTGTCATGTGACCACTAATTTGAAGTGTTCCCAACACTTAGCACTTTGTTTGTTCGTTTGTCATTTACTAGCTAGAAAAATGCAGGCAAAGAGGCTCGTAGTCAGAATTGATTCCCAGTTGGTAGTAAACCAGGTTTATGGCAATTTTTCAGCCAGAGATAAGTCCATGGCCACATACTTGAAATTGGTTATGGATTTCATTCCTACTTTCGAAAGATTTGAGTTGGTGCAAATATCAAGCTCATAAAATGCTCATGCTAATGTCCTTTCAAAGTTGGCAAGTAGTAAAGATTCTGAATTGCTCACTATAGTGCCCATAAAACGTCTTCCTAGACCCTCCACCGCCACTGGTGAAGAGATAATATGGGTCGAAAATACTCCATTATGGATGAAGCCAATCATATCTTTCCTCAAGGAACTGAAAAAGAGGAGGCACAGAAGTTCAAAAGATGAGCCTCTCACTTCGTCTTCCAAGATGATGTGCAGTATAAACGAAAATTCTCCTTGCGTTTACTTTGTTGCATAGGTGGAGAACAAGCCATATGTGCTCTAAGAGATTCATTAAGAGGTATGTGGCAATCACCCGGAGGATGATCCTTAGCACAGAAAGTGTTGAGGCAAGGATATTATTGGCCCACCTTGAAAAAAGATGCGCAATAGTTCGTTAAGAAATACGATAAGTGTCAATGCTTTGCAACAATTTAGAGGCGGCCTTCTCAAGAGTTAAGCGTTGTTTTCAGCCCCTAGCCATTTGCTAAATGGAGAATTGACCTTATAGGTCCTCTTCCCAAAGGGAGAGGAAACTCTAGTTTCGTAATTGTCGCTATTGATGATTTTACCAAATAGGTAGAAGCTGAGCCCGATGCTAAAATTACTGAAGCCAACACTTCCAAATTCCTCTGGAAAAACATCATTTGTAGATTCGGAATTCCCCATTCAATTGTTTCGAACAATTGTTGACCGTTCGATAACAAGAAGATCATAAGTTTATGTGGAGCTGGGCATTAATAAACATTTTTCCTCCCGACATCATCCCTAGGCAAATGGGCTGGTGGAGTATGTTAACAAGACAATCAATAACACATTGAAGAGGGATGTGAACTGGACCCCCTTGAAGAAATAAGGGATGATTCTCAAGAAAATTTGTTTTTTACCAGGGAAAATGACTAGATACTACAATTCTAAAGTAAATAAAAAGTCATTTCGTTTGAATGAATTGGTGCTCCAAATGATATTTTTATCTTCCTAAGAACATGGTGCAGGAACCCTTATATTCTAAATTATTATTATTATTATTATTATAACTTACATCTAAATTGTTATACTATTTTCTTCTATTGAAAATTGAAATACTTTGGATGTATTTTATTATAGAGAGTGTGTTTGGCTCTCCAAATTTAAAGAGTTAAACACATTCTCTAAATTAAAATGTTAATTTAAAAAGTTTATTGAAGCATAATTTTGAGAATTGACTTTTTAAAATAGGAAGTACCTTATATTTAAGGAGTTTATTGGAGAAGCTTGTTGCCTGCTTTCTTTAGACCAAACTTTTATTTTAATCTTGTACACTTGCTTTGAATAAATATTTAATTTTTATTTCATAAAATTACTTTTCTTGTCTACTAGTTTTGCTACTTTAATGCGACATGCTATTGTGAAACTTCTTGCGGCTTTCAATGTCGAAGTTTCGTTGATAAAGTGCTTAAACAATTTACTTATAAAGAGTGCACATTCCATACCAAACATGTTTCACTCGAATTTTTAAACTACTAGATTGTTAAACTTTTCATATAAGATTGATAGATATAGATTGTTGAGACGTCGGAGGGTCATGTCATAGTTTTTGGCAAACCTATTACATGTAAGCTTTTAGTACATTAACTTGGGAAGGAAAATTACGATCTTTTCAAGTTAATTTCACCAACTGCACAAAGCATAGATAATCAAGAGAAACTTCACACACTAGGATCCATTCTTAACACAAAACGTATTCACAGTTTTAATGTTGGGTAATTATTACATAACGTCCACACATTTTACTGTTATTGTTGAAAACGTCCCTTTCATTTTTTGACATTTTCACCTTTATTTCCACATTTTATTGCGCAGAAGGTCCATTTCATCTATTTTCACAATGTTGCGAAATGACAAATATACCCTTTTTTAAAACAAAATGAAAAAGAAAAATCTATAGTCCCAATTTTTTAAAAAAAAGCGCAAATGAGTTTCAAATAAATTTTTAAAATGATAATTAGCACATAATGTCCATATCTTTCACTATTATAGCCAAAGAAGTCATTACCTTTTTTTTTTTTTGCATTTTTTTTTTGCATTTTCACCTTTAATTACACATGTGATTGCTCAAACCATCATTTCTATCTATTTTCATTTAATTTCTCAATAAAGAGCTATGAAATTATGAATATACACTCCTATTAGGAAAAAATAAAATTAAAGAAAATAGTTTTTTTTTTATTTCTAATTTTTTAATAATTTATTTGGGACTAATATGCATTATTTAATTTTTTTATAATTTAAAATTTTGAATAAATTTAATTGGGACTTGTTTGCACTTTTTAAAAAAAAATAATTTCTAATATTTTAATAATTTAATTGGGACTTGTTTGCACTTTTTATACAAAAAAAAATTAATTTCTAATTTTTATTAATTTATTTGGGACTCGTTTGCACTTTTTTTAAATAAATGGGACTATGGTTGCAATTAGTTCGTTAGCTTTTTATTTAAATAAGATGTCATATTTATTATTTCAAAACTTTTTATTGAGAAATTGGATGAAAATGGATATAAATGATGTTTGCACAATCAAATATATAATTAAGGGTGAAAACGTTAAAAAAAGAAAGGTATGAACGATTTTCGCAATAATAGTGAAATGTAATGATATTATGTTCTAATTATCATTTGAATAATTTATTTGGGATTCATTTGCTATTTTTAAAAAAATTGGGACTATAGTTACAATTAATTCTT
Organism: Fraxinus cuspidata; assembly: GCA_903798385.1. Lineage (NCBI taxonomy): Eukaryota > Viridiplantae > Streptophyta > Magnoliopsida > Lamiales > Oleaceae > Fraxinus > Fraxinus cuspidata. The sequence continues at coordinate 4,432 of CAIGRP010128122.1, read as the reverse complement.
TTTCTTTTTGTTTTATTTAAAGAAAATTGTATATTCGTCATTTCAAAATTTTTAATTGAGAAAATGGATGAAAAAGACTTTTTGCGTAATAAAAAGTGGAAATAAATGTGAAAATGCAAAAACATAAAAACGAAAGGTTATGACGTTTTTCACAATAGTAGTGAAGGGTGGGGATGTTATATGCTAATTACCCTTTGAACGTCTGTTGACACACAATCAAGATTCATGGCCTCTCCCTTAAGTCCAACCTGCATAGAATGCGTTCATGAGAACATTTTCTAAACCAATGCAATATTGATCACTTGGAAATAGATATGTATAATTAACAACTTGGTAGCTCCATTTTGCCCAGGACAAGTCCCATTTTTCATGGTCAAGTACATGCACGAGGAGTTAGCACTCGGCGAGCTAGCGCAGTTTCCCGTGCTGGCTCAATCGGAATTTATAGGTTGGGAAAACCGCTCACCGCTCGAGTCTCCTGTAAGCAGTTTACACTATTTTTTTTTTAAAGAACTACGTCAAGGAATCCAGAAGGATCATCGGCGGAGATCTCGACAAATAGGGCAAAGAGAGAGAGAGAGTAGATAGTGGAGTGGAGAAGAGGATTTGGAAAATATAAAGTAAAATCACGGTTCACTCGCCATTGAGCTGCAACAGAAATGGAGCCATGGCTTCTTGTTTTGCAATTGTCGACAACTTCACCTCCCCAATATTTCTTCACAAGATCGAACATAGGGAGAGAGAAAGAGAGGTTTGTTTATAGTTGAATTGAAGCGTGTAAGGAAAATCCTATAGACCAACAATTATGTTACTTGTACATTATTTAGTGACAACTTGGATGATGTTTGAATATGTGACAAAATTGAGATCATTGAATGTTTTATATGTTAAAGAAATTCATTAAAAAATTATTTTCCACATAGTACAATATAAAACAGAATGTCCACTAAAATATACATGTAACAAGATTGATAAACCAAAAGACCAACTGGAAGATTATTTTATTTTATTAATATTCATAAACAACCAAGTGAACAATGAACCCCATTTAAACAACAAAAACTTATAAATGAGAAAAAAGAAGCTACTACCTTCACTTAATAGATAAAACAAGATAAATAATGACCATTTTCGGAATGCAAGTCATTAATAGCATGTAGAGATATTCTCGTCAGGGGCAAAAATAGAGGGCAACCTTGAACTTTAGACTATGGCAGTCCAAGCTCAATTAAATTTTTACAAGTGATAAAAAATTCAGTCCACCCCTGCACATATGCTTCTAGTCCATTGTCAAGTCATACATCTCGAACTAGGGCAGTTCAAGCTCAATTAAATGCTCATATCATATTGCTTTTTACGTTTTTAGTGCATTTATATATTGATTGAAATTTTTTATATTATTTAATTAAATATTAATAAATGATCTCGCTATTGCGATCAATGGTGATCAATAGTCAACGACCTGTTGGGAATTTACTTAATCATGCACAACAGAAAATAAAACAATTTCAATTCTCACAACGGATCTGCTTTGTGTTTAGATAGAAATTGTGATAAAAATAATACATTTGATGAATTCTGCAAACTCTTTTGTTGATTCTCGAACACATATGATCACGATCTGCAATCGAAACTGTCCAATTGTCTAGCCTCCAATGATAATCCACACAGAGAACAAGAATGACGACTATGATTTTCTTTTCTTGTAATAGCAAGAATAATGAATTATTCCATACAGTTTTCGAATCCTACCAGCATATTAATATAAGCCCAATCGGGCTTGGCCCGTCTCTCAAACTTAACTCGATCCAGTATTTAATTAATCAAATTAATTAAATCTGGTCCAGAATTAATTAATCAAATTAATTAATTCGAGCCTATTAATAAGCAACCCAATAAATTAATTATCCAACACTTGCTAATTAATTAATTGGTGAATCTCATTCTTCTAGTTCTCTTTTGTCTGTGACCCATTAGGTTCCCAATCATGATGCCTAACGACGTGAATTATTATTTTGATCTAATCAAAATCGATAAATTAAAACACCCCTTTTAATTTATCACCAATTCACATTCATTGTCCCAAATTGACATCTAACAATGTATCAGGGCAATACATGTGATGAAAAATGTCACGTGGTATGACAAAATCAAATTTGTTTGTTTACCATGCTATAATCCTTTCGTCAATATGATCCGATCAATTACGAGATATGGATGTGTTAATATCGTAGGTCGACCATATCTTTTATCCCAATGTTAGTCAATGTAAGTCAAGAACTCATTTTCGACTTATAAGTTCATCTTGGCTAAGGATATCATTATCAAGTTAACTAGATAAAATGTAGATCATAATCTCTTACTATCTAAGAGTGACGAATCATCTATTGATCATTCACAAACTCCATATGAATCTTGACATACCCGAACGATGCTGTATTAGCGACCCTTGGTAGAGCAACAACCAATATCACCAAAGTATTACTGTCCTCATATAAGCTACTATGATGACCTAAATCAAAGGACCAATTCCACTATCTAACGTTAGAGATTAACCACTAATATTCAGATAGTTATCCATGTGGAATCTTCCCATCGGGTCTCCAATGTTTTGTTTTATAACAAAACATCCACGTGTTCATTCAAGTGTCACCACACTTTAACTTGTGAGATTAGCTACTTACTTTACAAGTAAGAAATGCCACTGTGATGGTCTATCCATGATAACGATATCCGTATCTCATTATTACATACGACCACGAACGATTTAAGGTTCAGTCATATATAATTTGTATCTCACAATCACAACTCCTTGTGATTAACAAATCACTAAAACTTGAATTTACGGAATCTATTATTTAATTTATTAATATATTAATTCAATCAAATAATATATTTTTCCATAAATTTGCATCGATAATATATATATATATAAAGTTGATTGGACTTAGGGCATAACACTTACAAACTCTCACTTGCACTAGATACAATCACTTATGTATTTTATATCATAAGAGTCTACACAAAAATCACGTTTATTCTGTGACAACTCTTTGTCAGTGAATCTACAATTTAATAATTTGTGGAAATTTGTTCTTTCTTTATATCATTTCATTGTATTATCTTTCCAATGAGATAATAATGTCTTAACACATGTTTGGATAATTGATAAGATCTTAGTTCCTTCGCTTGCACGATGACTCCATTGTTTTCACAATGCAGAAGTATGTGGTCAATAATGTTAGGAACTACTTCAAGTTCATTAATAAACTTCCTGATATAGACCACAACTTTTGTTACTTTTTAAAGCAATGATGTATAAGGCTTCTTCTATTGAATCAACGATTGTTACCTGTTTGGAACATTTCCAACACACTGCTTAAGAATAATCAATATCTTGATTGAGATATGCTTTCATTCTAGTCTAACTAGAAGTTAGCATCAGCGTATCCATGAATTATCAGTTCATTTTTTTCATATAAAATCTTCTCAAAATTTTATCTATATAGATTGGGATGAGTTAAGCAATCTTTTAAATCTATCTCTATAAATCAATTTACTTCTCCCATATCTATAACGAATAATTATTTGAAAACTATAGTTTCAACCATTGAAATATAGAGACATCATTTCCCGTTAATAATATGTCTTATACATAAAATATTAGAAATACGACAATGCTCCCACTGTTATCTTGTAAACACACAGTTCGTCTTCATTTTTGATAAAATCAAACATTTTGACTTTCACATCACATCGAAGATTTTAGCTCCAAGAGGCTTGTTACAGTCCATATTAACATTTTCTTGTAAGCTCATTTACAACATATGGGTTCTAATCTATTAGGTAGGTAGACCAAGGTCCAAACCTTAATTACATACATTAAATTCACATTGGATTTCACAGCCTTCTGCCATCTTTTCGAGTCAACATTTGACTTTGCTCATGCACAATTGGTAGATTCATCATCCTCGATTATTAATGTCTGATTAGTAATCATGGATTCGTACNACATTCATTTACCATAACTTATAATTATGGTATGCAGCTATTGTAAGCAAAATTCAAATGAACTTTAGCATGGCTACATTCTAAAATGTTTCATCAAAGTCAACTCCTTGTCTTTGTTTATAACCTTTTGATACTAGCATTGCTTTGTATGTAGGGATGTTTCCATCTAGTCGACATTTTCATGTAAAAATCATTTACAACATATGGGTTTTATCCCTTTAGGAGGGTCGACTAAGGTCCAAACCTTGTTTTCATACACTTAGTTCATTTCGGATTCCATTGCCTTCTGCCATTTCTTTGAGTCAACACTTGACTTTGCTTATGTGTAATTAGTAGGTTCATCATTCTCAATTACCAATGCCTGATTAGTAATCATGGATTCGTACCTTCTAGGAGGTCGAATAATCCTACAAGATTTACA
>CAIGRP010128114.1:0-17605 GCA_903798385.1 Fraxinus cuspidata | reverse complement strand
CAAACTCATGGACCGAAACTTTTATCAACTTTTCAACCGCTTGTTTCTTCAACTTTTATTAAAGTTTACTAAAAAATATGATTTTTATCAAACCCAAACAGGGGCAAATTCATGGACTATGCCACAATAATGGATGCACATTAAAGAACACGTTGAATGCAATGAATTTATCCACGGTGTTTGTTTCGTATAATAAACAATAATACGATCCAGTAGTACTCAAATCTTTTCTACCCAACATGCCAATATATAAATTAGTTGCTCGTTCAGCTTGCAGAAACTAATAGTCAGATACAAGTACAAGCAAATTGAAGTGACTACGGAATACTGGTAGAAATTTGAGCAAATACACGAAAGGAATTGAGAAAAATGCAAAGGGGGAATTGAATAAGAAATCATAGGAAAGCTAGTACCTTGAATCGGCGAGTTTCAGCAAGTTGTTGAAGTCCATTTATGGTCTGAAACTCGATCGGCATTGACGAAAAGCTTCTCCCCGTCATCTTGGAGTGTCAACTTGAGCGAGCTTCTGTGTAAATTACGATAGAGAATGAGAGTTGTACGAAGGGTTGGGTTTGATTTCATTTCATTTCACTACAGTGTACATTTTTATAATTGTAATTTTAATAATTATATATATAAAAAAAAAACAACCAATAATGCTTCTCGGCAAATGACAGGATTGGTGTGGCAGGACAGGATTGAGTGCCGTATTTTTTTATTTTTTGGAACTATCTAATCATGTGTTAACGTGTATTTCCTCTATTATTAATTTTGTCGCTGAGCATGAGATACAAATAAGATTGTAAAACAACATGAGATATGAATAAGGAATTTTTTTGACCTAAAATATTTGGACTTTGTAAAGTCCAAAAAAAAATTATTACATAAAATAAGTTGAGTCGCAAATTGTATTAGTCAAGTTAGAATTCCGTTATCAAATTTAGATTTTTTTGGGTAATTAACACAAAATATTCTTATCATTTTTATTCACTGTGCAAATCGTCTCCATCGTTTCACTTTTGATATTTTGTTCATCGGATCAATTATTCTATGTGCAAATCACCCATTTCTCTCATTTTGTCCATTTGCTCCGTCAAATGGTTGTGTAGTCCACTTGTGCATTTGCCCCGTAATTAGTCAACGCACTACTTGGCCATTTTTCAAGTCTAATCCTAGTCATTATGAAAAATGGTAGTGTTAAGTGTGTAAATTATATCTTTATATCCTTATGAGCTATGTATACATGTGTGTATAGAAAAATCATATCTAGATTTAAATATTTAAAATTGTACCCAGTTTTTTTTAGGGATGGCAAAAAAGCTAGTCGGTAGGGACTTGGCTCGGAACCGAGCCCCATTTTTTGGAGTCTGCTCGAGCCTGGCCCGGCTCAAGTTCGTCATCAACCCGTGACTAAATAATAAATATATAAAAAAATATTAATATTTTTAAGTTTAAATGTATATTTTTACATATTAATATTTAGTTATTATTTATCACACTATAAATTGCACAAATTTTGAATACATTATAAAAATTATAGATTTATAACGAATTAAAAAAAATTACGAGCTAACTCGGCCTGCTAAGACTCGATCCGAAAGCTCGGGCCAAGCCTTATTTTTTTGGCCGAACTTTTGCTCTTCTCGGCTCGGGCCCAAAAAAGCTCGGACCTATTTTATTCGAGCCGAGCCTGAGCTTTGAGTTTCGGCTCGTGGCTCGGCTCGATTGGCTCGCTGACATGGCTAGTTTTTTCGCACAAGAGAAGAACAGTGGATCATAATGTTACCCTATGTTATCTTTATCAGAAATTCAACATTTGAGATTATTGGCATCCTTGAAGGGAATTTTGACCAGAATGTTGTACACAATCTCTAGTTTTATGAGTGAAATGCCAAGGGTATGTTCTCTTTGCTGTTTTCAGATCATTTTCAGTTTTCGAAAATACTAAAAAAATATGTTTACTTACCTATTTCCAGAAATGAATTTTCAAAAACGAATTAAATTTTTTTTTAAAGGAAAACACCAAAAAATTCGTTTTGGCTGTTTTCAGTTAAAACCAAGTCAAAACTTCATTTTTATATTCTTGAAAATAATTTTTCAAAGTGATAAAAAGTACGCGTTTTCAACAATCTCAAAATGGACACTCAAAACACAAAAAAATTCAAAATTCAAAACTAAAAATCGAAATACGAACAGAACAACTCCCAAGTTTTCACGAGACAAAATACCGAATTTTGTAAATATCTTGCGGTTTACCTCGAAAACCTCAAATTTATTGAGCAAATCTTTATGCGAAAGTTGAATAAATTGAGCAAAATATCAAGTTTTTTATGCAAATATCGAGTGAGTTGCACGCCGTATTTTGACGCACAACGGTTAGTTTAGTTGTCGGTTTAGTGGCGGACATCTGGCTGGACAAAAATGTTGGGCTTTTTGACTACTATAAATATCACTTCACTGTGCATTCATAAACAATTAAAAGAAAGTTTTCTTATGAAATATATTTTTTGAAACCTTCTATGAGCTTATATTTTACATTCATTTCATTTATTTTTTCGTAACAAAATATTGATTATTGAATCACACTTCTTGAATTATTTCTCTCATTAACAAATTAATGGAATGAGAAAACAAAGTGATTTGTAAAAAGAATATTCGATTCGAGAACCAAATATCAAAATAAACGATACGAACGATTTGCATAATAAAAACAAACCATAAAAACGTTTTGTGTCAATTATCCAATTTTTTTCCAAATAAAAATAGGTATCCTTCGTTATATTTATAATGTGTAATTCAATATTGCCCCCATTTTTCTCAAAAAATGACTCATCCTTTCATCAATTTCCTTGTAAATAAAGAAATAAAGAGATGAGTACTCAATAACTCTTTTTTATTGATTGTAGTTGATAAGGATTAGAAGTCAAATTGTAAAAGGAAATAAAAAGTCCTAATTCTATAATTTGCGTGACATAAAGTTTTGACGCACCTTTTAATTGGAAAAACATGAATTACGTAGCAAAATTCGAATAATACACATTCCAAATTTTCTCCATCAGTCCCTGAACTTTCACCCATCTGTATATAGTGACCCCAAACTTAAATTCATTAATTTGTCACGGCTGCTTTTTCATGTTAATTTTTATCCAGCTTGGATGGACATAAATTAGGTAGTACTACAAAAATATGAAAATTTACAACCGTTACGGTAAGAAATTATCAATTGTTTTTCTTAAAGAACTTGTGACTAAGAAGATATAGATTGTTGCGTACTATTTTTAAAGAAAAAGATAATTTATTTTCTGTTAATTCCCGCATCAGTTTGCTACATCAGCATAGGGGTAGGATGGAACCAAATTCAGAAGTTCAATGGCAAATTAGAAACAATTAAAAGTTTATTGATGTGTTAGAAACATAGGTGGAAGTTCAAGGATAGATGGGGTATTTAACCCAATTTTCTGTACGCTGTTAAGTTCAATTTCATCGTGAAACCTTGACCTTTGGATTTCAATCCGACGATGCTTAGACATTTTCAGAAAGAACGTCTGGACAGCACAGCTGACTTCACCCAGTTCGACAATTCCTTGAAACATTTTGAAAACTCTGAAGTTAAATGGAAAAATAATGATAAATCAAATATGAAATTTACCAAAGTTCATGTTTTTACGTTTTTACCAGATTTTATACAAAGTCAAGGTTTTCTTTCTAGAGATACATACAGAACATGTTTATATACACGAGTTCTGCTCAAAATTTGAATTTCGATTCGATCTCAGTTGGTTATTGGAGTTTCGCCACTCAATATGAGGTTTATTAAGTAAACCCAGTTGATGATTTTAAGCAAAAGCTCTGGCATTGGTAGTTCAAACTGGTTGTTCTGTAAGTCGATGTTTACGAGAAATCTAGGGTTTTGTTTTCCTGGGTCTGGTGTGATTTTGAAAATGGGGTTTGAATACGAGTCGTGCTTGATTTTTCACGTGGGTCCTGATTGAAGTGAATAAAGATAAGGTTTTTGAGCTGTAAATTTTGAATTCTTTTTGGGAATTATTGTATGCATTTAAACTAGGGGAAAAAGTATTTGAAGCAGTTACTATTGTTGTCTAATAGAACTTGGGGGATTGAAAGGGAGAGGTAGAAGAGATGTTTTATTCACAGTTTATATTGGCAAAAAAGGGGCCGCTTGGTACAATATGGATAGCTGCACATTTGGAGCGCAAGCTTCGCAAGAATCAAGTTGCTGATACTGACATTGGAGTCTCTGTTGGTAATGTTTCTATTTTTCTCTTTACTATTTTTTTGTACTCAATCTATTCTTTCGTACTTTTTCTCCTTCATTGATGCTGCTATTTATCTTTTGCAATTACAAACACACTTACACTCTCTCTGGACTTTGATATGTCCTTGTGGTTGTCTGGTTGATGTATAAACTCGCATGCATATATATTTTTATATTATCATTGATCGAGGAAATAAAATAAACAGATATTGGAAAAGGAGATTGTTGTGCCTAATAGCGAGTGATTTTTAATTTTCTATCCACTTAACTGTTAAGTTAGGGTCACATTCGCTGCCTTACTTTGTTGATGAATCTCTGAAATCAGATGGAGTTATAGACAATCCTAGGCATAGAAAGTGAGAAACCAGGGCTTATGCAGAAACTGAAATCTGGCAGGCTGGGGGGATGGTTGATTTACTGAGAAAAGTCTTGCTCAGAAGTATTTTTTATTTTTGATTTTGAAGAAGCTGATCTGGATTCATGGTATTAGATAGTGTGTACATTTATTTGTTATAAAGAGATGACATTATGTGTTTCCAGATGATAATCAAAAGTTTACATGAATCTTTGCATATACTCTAGAGGTCTGCTGCAAAGCTAGTTTTTTGTGTTTATTTGGACATCTAAGCAATCCTATTTAGAATATCACCACTTTGATGGTTATGTACTCCAATGTTTAAAAAGGCATGAATAGGTACTGAGACATGTTTTCGTCATGAGGCAAGGCTGATAGAGGCATAAAAAAATATCAAAAAATTATAAAATAATACAAAAGAAATTTTTTGCTGGAATTGCAGAACTTGAATTAGAACTGGATTTTCTGCTGGATTATATGTGTGATTTTGTGGCTGCCTTGCAATCTTCTGAAGAAGAATTTGAGAAATACAAAAAAATAAAAAATAAAATCAGAGAGAGGAGATGATATTTAGAAATAAAAGAAACAAATATAAATAAAAGCATTTACCTGCCTGAAATAATTGCCGGTGCTGCCTTGCAGTCTTGTAAAAGAAGACTAACTTCTTTCTTGGAAGTAGAGAGACATGGTGTAGTGTAGTTGGTTTTTTTTTTTTTTTAGGTTTTTTTATCTGTTTAGTCCCATAATAAAAAGAATTGATGGGCCCAATTTTTTTGTTGTTTTATTTGAGAACAATATGTGCCCAATATTTTGTTGGTTTATTTGAGAACTAGATGGGCCCATTTAAAAAACCCCTTTTCTATATGAAAGCCATGATTAAACTTAGAAAAAGAGGGAAAAACATAAGAAGAGAAAAGGAAAAACAACTTGAAGGTCACAATAAAACGGAGGCGCACACCTCAAGCTCCTTGAGGTGTGTGTACTGAGGTGTGCTCCTCAGTTAATGAGGTGCCTGCCTCATTGAAAAAGTACCGAAAGTACCACCTTGATGCACAGTAGGTGCGACTGGCGTCTTTTTAGATCATGGTGTACTCATCTAGAAGTAGAACTAAGGATGACTAAACCAGCCTATATTGAAGAAGCAAAAGAGTCTTATCACAAAAAAGTACTAGTTGGGAAGGCTTGTTGGAATTTATCCACTTTGGAATTTACATATGCGCAATGCGCAGCCAAAGCACCCGAATGTCATTCAACTAGTTGCCTATGCGTACTTGGATGTTAGATAATCTAATTTTTGAAAGATTTCCGATATCCAGGTGGTTGTACTCGAATGATTAAGCTTCACGCATCCAACCCATAAGCACATAACTTACCCTGAAAAAGGATGAGAGAGGTGAACTTGAAATTTAACTATCCAACCATCATGCGATTGTAATTTGATGTCCCTAAGAGGCTAGACATTTATCAAGGGATCACTTTGTGGGGTAAAAGTTCTTGTGCATTCGCTTTTGTCTAGCTCTAAGTTCCAATATTTTCACACACTGTTTTCAGAGTTCTGTTTCTAGTTAATTTGCAATGAAGACAGTGGATTAACGCATTCAAAGTGTGATTATTAGGGTCCACGGTTAATGTTTGCACTGTAGAACAAGCCTAACTTTATGTATTGACCAAGCATTATGGTATCACAAGTATTGACTGAAAGGAGAAAAAGGAGGTGCCTTTTGGAATATGTACAATAAAACTAAGTATTTCACGTGCTGGGTTTTCCACTATCTTCAAGCGCCTTTCAGTTTGTTATCTGGTATCAACATTTCAACACGGTGGAATTAATATTCACCTGTTACTTCTTACCTGTTTTCTGTGTATTTAAAATTTTCCTATGAAAAGAGTGGTCTTATGCTCTTTTAACTTAACCTGCTTATTTCTACAGACTCAATTCTTTTTCCCGATGTTCCAATTGCACTTCGGTTGTCTAGCCATCTTTTGCTTGGTGTGGTGAGGATATATTCTAGAAAGGTGAACTACCTCTTCGATGATTGCAGCGAGGCTTTGCTCAAGGTCAAGCAAGCATTTCGCTCTGCTGCTGTTGATTTACTTCCTGAAGAGTCAAAGGCGCCATATCACTCCATCACATTGCCAGAGACATTTGATCTTGATGATTTTGAGCTGCCAGATAATGACATTTTACAGAGGTTGGCTCAATAAATATCTAATTTGCATTTCCTGAGAAAGCTTTGCTATTAATATAAATGTGCTTCAGGTTTTTATCAGTACGCCACAAAAAAATGGCTGCCAAAGTTTAATATTTCTAAAGAAATGTATGTATGTTTGTCTGTGAGAATTTATGCATTGAGTGGTTACGTATTGGATTTGGAGTGTACCAATTTTGCCAAATTTGTAGACACCCGAGCACAAACCTCAGTTTATTGACTTTCAAAATATGAGATTTAATGGTTTATTTACCATGACCAGCAAACCTAAGAAGAGAATGATTTCTTTCTGAGTGAAGCAGGTACTATTAATTGGATATATAGCCCCTGATGGTTTTGAGTTTTTAGTAGCATGCTTGAAAGAGATTATGTAATATATCACTTATCAATCATCAGTGTTTTAATCCATCCCACCTAACATTGGCATGTTGACTGCTATGTCCAGTAACTTCGTGGATCATCATATCAGTTCAAGGGAGCAAATTACTCTTCAAGACACCATGGAGGCTGCGGGTTACTCCACATCAAAGTTTGGATTGGATGGTCAGTGTTTTCTCTCACATTTTTTATGCGAACTTCTAATTTATGAAATTTTCTATGGGAAATGTCTGACCTATAATATTTTCCTAACTGTTGCACTGTTTGTACTCAGAGAGGTTTGGTGATGGTGATGCTTCTGGATTAGATCTTGATGAGGTATGTCATGCTAATTGATGATGCTATTGCGATTTGATTTACACTGTTGTAAGCTATTGTTATAATGTTGATTTTGTTGTAGTATTGTCTGATGGTCAGTTGGAAGTTGAGTACTGCATTTTCTTATCATTTGTATTCGATTGTCGGTATAAAGATTGAGTTATTACTCTGTTGATGAGAATTATCTTCACTGGCTTTTATCTAAATTTTATTTTGTTTTATTTTTTCATTTTGGTTTGTCCAAAAGTGTAACCCAATTGGGCGTTTCACATTCTAATACTTCTCTAATTATAAGATTTTTTTTTTTTTTTAAAGTTAGTGATAAAAATTTCTTTTGTTTAAGGTGTCATCATGGAACTTAATGCATATCAACTCAATGAATTTCGATTATAGAGGATGGGTGACATTATTTTAGGTTATCTTACCATTCATTGCCCCTTTTTCATGTAGAGTAAGATTTAAGCCTCTGTTTGACTCCCATTTTTTTAACACTCTTTTTTCTATATACTCATTTTCAACAACACGTCTATACGTAAACTCAAAACTTTTTACTACTTTTTAACAACACATTCTCCAAAAATTCAATATTCAAAATAATGTTTTCCCAAAAAAAGAATGGCCACCAAACAGGGGCTAATTCTTAAACTATGTCTACTCTCTGTGATTTTGATACAATAAAACCTAAGTTTTAACTTATTGGATTTGGTACACGTTATGCATTTTTGATATGCTAAAATCCATCATTATGCTGTTGCGTGTGACATGATATTATTTGTTTTTTAGACATATAGATGAATGTTATTGCATTTGACATTACAAATATTTTCACAGTAGTTTGGACCAAATTTTGCTATATATGATGTTGAACTTAGTCAGCTGAATAAAAGAATTTACTTTTACTTATATATTGTAATTAATATAATAATATTTTTCTTACTAGTTCTATTTTTCATCGCTCAATTTACAGGAATTATTTTTGGACAAAATTGGCACTTCAGGGCATAACAATGACAGGTTGGTGTATGGCATTACTATATGATTCCATTCCATCTATTTTATTTTTGGAATTACAATTTTTATTTATTTTCAGCTTTAACTGCTGCAGCATTTCTATTGAGATGTCATTTGTTGCTTTAAGTTCCTAAAAATAGTGGATGCATCCCATTATAAATTTTCGCGCTGAATCCTTCAGGAACTCTGAACTCCCAGAGTAGAATTGAAAACAGGAACAGCCTTTCATGCAATAAGCCATGATTGTTTTGGTCTATGACACTCCGATATGGACATGTATGTCCAACATGACATATGTTGAACACACAGACATGCAATTTTTTAAAAAATATTGACTAAATTTCTTAAGAATTTTCATTTATATAATGGAAATTTAGTTTTATAGTTATTAATTTTTCTTGTTGAATTCTTTTAAATATAAGTATTTATTTGTTATCTGAGTTATAAAATATTGTTTATAAAAAAAAAATGTCCATGGTAGAATGTCCAATTAATGCTGGTATTCGACACATGTCCGATAATCAAAGAAAGATAAATGACCATGGTAGAGTATTCGAATAGTGTCGGTATTCGACACATGTCGAATATGGACACGCCATCTTAATTGAAATGTCCGTGCAACACTCGTTTTGGTTTACAGAAAATCATTATTATGTTCTCAAAGTTTCCAGTTTCTTTAGGAACAACAATGGTGTTTGATAAGATACGTCCATTAAATCGTCTTTTTGACACGGCTGGAATAGCTACTTATCTGCTGTTGGAAATGACAGAAACACTGAAAAGAAAATTTACGTGCATTTCAATCTGCGTGGTGAGCTTATTTGAGATGGGATACACCCATATTTAGCAGGGTGATCAGTCGATCTACTTGTGATATATTCTTTTTGAGCTTTCACATTCCCATATATAGTTTCCCATCATGTCGTTATGTATTCGATCTATATTATCTACAATGTCTACTTTGTTCATATATTCCTCCTGTTTTAAGGTTAAAAGATGCAATGCACTAGTGACTTACTTTGTTTTCCAATTTAGGGTTCTATCTCTTTCTTGCCTATAATATATTGTAACGGTTTAGGGAGCATTGTCAATATCTACTTTTATTCAGATTTATTTTAGTATATGTTCTCATTTTTTTAAGTGTTCTAATCATCACTGTATATGTCTTGGTGACAGATGTTGTCTATCTTTCAAAGTAATTATCTAAACTATATTGACATCTCACTTGAATTTTCTCTGATTTCAGTGCTGATACTCTGGTCTCTGCCCAACTAATGACCCCTCTCCAGCGAGATGAACATCCTGAAGACAGAACTGCCAATTCAGAAACCAGGGTAGCTAGTGCTTTAAATTTCTGTTAAAAGAAATTTGGGTCTTCATTTCATTTAATGACTCGTTTTATGTTCTAAGATGCATTTGGTTTTCTGTTATTTTAGTACGAATGCCACAAATGGGAATCTCCCCCCACCCCACCCAAAAAATAAAAAGTAGTTTAATCACATTGTGGTGTTTGGAAATTCAACATTCTATCTAGTGAAGGTGGTTTTCTTTATGTGCAGATTGATGGTGTTGGTGAAGCTGTGGATCTCATGGACTACACTCAGGCTCCATGTACTCCTGGCTTGGTGGAAGAACCAAACTTATCCAATGTCCAAGGGGCTTTAGCATGTGATGACCATCTGGAATCAGATCATTTAATGGAATCTGTTGTAAAAGAGAATACAGAAAATAATACTAATGAGGATAAACAATACATGGATTGCTGTGATGATATAAATTCTGACACAGTTCCTTTGGTTGTGCCTCACAAGAATGGATACCATTCAGGTGTCCTGGAAATCGAAGAATTAAAGTCACATGGAGGATGTCTTTCTGTTGAAGCTACTGTTGATCATGTTTCGCTGGACGAGCCTCCATCGACAGCCGGACCATCTTCCAATATATCTAATCAAGTGAAAGCCAAAGAAGCCACCTCGGGACTGACTGGTAAGATGACAGAGGCATCTTATGTTCTCGGTAGAGAAGATTCACAGAATGAAGTTGCCAATAATGATAATAATAAGGTTGTGTCAATCAATGAACAATGTGATGATCGTCTAGGACCCAGTGAAATTGGCTTGGAGGAAAGTACTTGTAATATTTCTGGTTCGACTAGTACCTGCCAGCAAGTTCCTGAAAATGTATCAGGAAAAGATCAAGCATCACTTGGGATTGAGATTTCTGACGGAGTGCGAATTGAAAGTGATCTGGAGAAACATCCTTCCGATGCATCAGAATCAGGTGCTAAAGACCAACGTGAACCTTACCCTGAGAAACCTGAAGCTCTGGCTTGTAAGGAAACTAATGATTTCGACAGAATGAACCATGATCTTCATGAAGAGTTTCTGTCTACTGAACCTCATTTTCTGAGGCCATGTAATTCCAACGTGGAACAAACTGATTTACCCAATTCTGGACATGACATGCCAATGGATTCCCATGCACATCCTGATATGTCTGTCTCAGGTTCCATAGAAATTTCTGGATGGGAGATGCCTATAACTCCAGGTTTGTCTCTCAAGCTCAACACTTGCTAATATAGCATATCGTGAAGAATCTAAGGAAGGCCTAAATTGTTTCTAAAGATTCAAGCCTTGTAAAATTCTCTGTACCCGAAGTCCTACTTTGGAGAGGTACTCTATAACTAGTTCTGAAGTCTTAAATGAAGTGTAAATTCCACCTTCTGCCTCTATGATTGAGCCCATGTTTGATTTTTCTAAAAATGAGATTTTTAGTTGATTTTGATAAAAAATGATGAAACATGTGATCAGGGGCGTAGGGAGGGGCAGGCCCAAACATGCCCACAAGCCCAATTAATTTTGTAAAGGGATTTTTTTATGAAAATTCCTTTTTTTCTAATGATTTTTTTAATGTATCAGCTCAATATAATTTTTTTTGTCCCCCGTCTCCATCTTTACATATGATTGAAAAGTTGATAAAAGTTGTGGGTCCCACAAAACGTGTGGTTGAGAATGAGTTTGAGAAAAAATGAATTTTAAAGAAAGAGGGCCAAACAAGGGCTAAATTACGTGCATTAAAATTTATCCTTATTTAGTTCAATTATGTTTATTAATTTATTAAATCAACCGGTAATAACAAGCGACAATTTAAGCTATTTTTGCAAATGTGATCAATAATACATTATCAAAGACAGAGTAAATAACATTTGAACATTGTAAAAATGATTTTTGTTGTTCTAGATTGATGTCATAGTTGTCTGAGACTGAGATTAGGAGAACTATTAAAATCTGAAGAACTTGAAAATGGTTATTTTGTAGAAGGATAAATTTTATAAACAAATTGAAATGAATAGCTTTAAGGAACTAAATATGGACGGAAAAGCATGGAAGAAAATATGCTTCTGTAGGTATTAGGGACTTAAAAGTAAACACTCACCAAAGTTGGACCTGTTGATGATAACAAAATTTTTATAAGATGAATATCATTTTGTAATAGTCCTCGGCTTGGTATTAATGGGCCTTCACTTTATCAGGTGAAGCACTGCATGGAACTGATGATTCCATACAAATTCCAAATGAAAACCAAGTACAAAATCTTGCCACACATGTAGACGATAATGCAGCGTTTAGCAAACCTGATGGTCAGGTGGATAATATAAATTCAGAGGATGTACAGGTGGAAAACTATAGTAATTCTGCAGAAGCTGACTTTCCTGCCCCTGAAAAACTGCTTTCAGTACCAGAAGCCCAGGCTGATGTAACTGGAGAAATGCTGCTAGAGGCTACTCCAAGGGGCTTAATGGAGCTTGACAAAGATGATGGTGGGAGAAAAAAAATTTCAGGCAAAAAGCGTAGTTTAACTGAAAGTACACTGGCAGAAACAGTTGAATCTTCGAGGATAGTTCGTGTGAAAAGAACTGCCGAATCTGTTCCTGATGATGATGATTTGCTGTCATCCATTTTAGGTATATACCCTATCATTCTTTTAGTTGATGCAGAAGCTGAAAGTTGAATATTATCTTCCGCTTAATTCTGTATTGGACCTTTGTGATTTGTTTGGAATTCTGCTTGTCTCAGTTGGAAAATCTTCGGTTCTGAAAATAAAGCCGACGCCTCCTCTTCCTGAGCTAAAATCTTTGAAACGCACTCACTTTACTCCGCGGACAGTTGCACCCAAAAGAAAAATTCTTATGGATAATTCAATGGTTTTGCACGGCGAGTATGTTTCTCCTTTTGTCATCAATTTTCAACTCTATTGATATAGAAAACAACTATTGCTAACTATCTCTGGATACATCTTGCATATTTCCCAATAAGAGAAATTGGTCAGCTTATACTATTAGCAATTCTATTATTTTTTTCTATGCTCCTATAGACTAGTTTAGAGTTCCCTTTTTTTACATGTTTTGTATGATTGGCCCACACCAATATCTATGCTGATTTGCCTATCTATTTTTATCTTCACACAAGTAGCTGTCAAATGCATCTTGACCTGGTCAATTTACCTCCTAGTTATGATTAATGAATAACCAGTGTTTTAGAGCGGTGATCTTGTACGCTACCCTGTCCATGTCATTCTTATAAATTGCTAACTTTTTTGTTTGTTCCTTGAAAGTTTGATACGCCAACAATTGACAAAAACTGAAGACATACGTCGTGTACGAAAGAAAGCTCCTTGCACAAGTCCTGAAATTTCAATGATTCGGAAACAACAGTTGGAGGAAGAAATTTTTCTTGAACCAATATTTGCTGGTGAGTTTTAGGCCAATATGCTGGCCGGTGCTCATGACTTACCTTGTAAATTTTAAAATCTGACTCTTATGTATTAATTCTGTTTGGATCCATGTTTATTGTTTGGCATATTGCCTGCTATTCCCCATTATATTCTCATTGAAAGATTTGTTTGATTAAATTGACATCATATGAGTTCCATATATTTGTTGTTAAGACCTTGGTTATGACATTCTTGGCTTTAAACTGGTCCTATTTCATCCATCTACATGTTGTCAGTCACAGCTCACTGGATGGTGGAAATTTGCACTGCGGTAAATCCAAGTTTCCTGGACACAAACTGTCGTATCGTTTCATGAATTCTGTTAACGAGTACATAAACATCTTTGTGGTTAGGGGTGTCCATTAGTTATCTCATATCTTAGTTTATCTAATTACTTTATTGATGATCTGTTCAATGGACGTGTATATCCATTTCACGGAAAATCAACATTTCCCACTTGATATAGCTGTACCTTTTATTGGAACATGACATTATTCCAGGCAATGGCCTTCATTGGTTTATTTCCTTTTGTAGGCATGTCAATTGATTTGGCTTCTTGGCACTGTCAAGTATATGATCTGAGTGGAATAAGAGTCTGCCAAAATGATATAAATGTCTCACTTGAAACTTCGTCCGAACCAAGGTTAACTTCCCAAAATGACGGTAATGATGTTTTACTTGGATGTGGTGCTGAACCCAAGTTAGCTTCTCAACATGAAGAAAGTGTTACTTCTCTTCAAACTGCAGCTGTATCGGAATTAGTATCTGAAAATGGTATCAGCGTGAACAAAGAAAAAGATGAGGGATCCAGTGAGCTGAATGTCCCAGAAGAAAGTGGACTGGGCCCATGCGGTGAGCTTTTGGTTATCAGAGATAATGAGGAAGCTGAACTGGTTGAGAACTCTCTGCTGAGCCAGAATAAGCTGGAGGATGTCAACGACACATATATAGAAGTTAATATCAATGAAGAGCAGATGAAGCCTGAAAATGACAGTTTGAAGCCTGATATTTTACAGCAAAATTTTTTGCAGAATGAAGCTGAAGTAGAAATAAGTGGTAGAAGTGCTGATGCCGTAAACCCTTCTTCATGTGATATAGTTGATATTTCAGCTGGTATTGTTCAGATCGCTCCTTTAAATGAGACTGACGAGACAAATTCTTCACTGAATGGAACCACATTGGACATTTTACCTGATCAGAAGATAGGGGCACCTTCTGTTGAGTTGGACACTTCAGTGATGGATTCTAGGGATGGAAAAATAATTGGTATAGATGAAGTGACAGAGAAGGATGATAGTATTATTGCAGAGTATGAAACTGAACCATTTGGAAGGAACAATGATCTGTTAGAGGTCGCCCGAAATGGTGCAGAAGTTGAACTGCTATCATATGCCGATCAAGGAGATTTGGAGTATAATGTTCAGAGTGAAATATATAATGGTATTTCTGGAGACCAAATTGTAGACCTTTCATATCAACCACAAGGCAGTTTGCTTGTTGAAGATGGTTTCATAGATGATAATCAAAAACCAAATACGCATGAAGCTTATCAACCAAATACGCTAGATGCAGAAATCTCCAGTTTTGACTTGCATGATCGAAATGTAAGTTTTTCTTGTTTCTATACATCTTTCATTCTGGCAATGCATATACTTCCGTTTCACCAATGCCTAGTTTTTCCTTGTCTGGTCATTGGTGGAATAGCATTTACATGTCTAAGGGTCTTCACTAGGCAAATTCTAGGACTTCACATGGGAAAATGGGTCGTAGACAGCTGTATAGAAATTGATTAAATTGTATTATGCCTCGGTTTGATTCCCACAAAAAAAAAATAAAAAATTGAATAGTATTATTAATGGAATGTGTGGTTAGAAAGTTGGAAAATTTTTTGAATTTACGTGTTGAATATTTTATTGTAGGAATGTGTGGTTGAAAATGATCATGTAGCAAAAATCAAAATAAATTAAAGGGTGTCAAACAAGAGCTATGTGTAGTCCATATTCTCGAGCCAATTATCTCTCATATTTGAGACAGAACTTTAACAAACTAAATTGATTTCATGTCTTAAAATTAATATTTTGAATACAAAATAATCAAAATTCTAGGAACTCACCTTCTTTGGGTGAAATGATGATAATTTATTCAAATATTTTCATCAATTACAATGTACAGTAGAAATCGCAATGAGTATAATTACTTCAGAATCCTAAAGACAGATAATTTATGAATTTACCCACACAATGATGGGAGTTGATCTTTACTTCACCTATTCGGAATATGTTATCATGCACCTTGCTGTGTTGAAGTCGAGAGGCCCTCTACGCTGACGGTAATTTTCTGGTGCAGACATCTCTAACACTTCTACAGTTTAGTTAAAGTTCAAAGTTATCTTTTTCTTTTGTTTCTCAACTCTCTAGCTCTCTTTTCAACTATGGAAAGTTCCATTAAGAACATTTTTTGCTCTTTCATGCAGGACTTATATTCAGCCACTGGAAATGATACAGGTTTGCTTCTATCTTTCGTTTTGAATCTTGAACTCTTGCCACCCCTCTAGACATAAGATAAAAAGCTTCTGAGAATTTAGCCTGATATAAATAGGGAAGCATTGGTTAAATAGGAGGTGCTTCATTGATTTAAATTTAGAAGTTTCTGCACGTGTCTCTCTTTTCAGTTGGGATTCGTGAATCATATATGGGTTTAATTGGTATTGTGAATATCTCTAGAGTTGTTTTGGGAAGCTTTTGAGTCATCAATTTAGCATTACCTTTCCGAATTTGTTTTATTAACTACGTGATTGTGCTGACTATCCAGACTTGATTCATTATGCTCTTTGGATTTGCAGAGTTTCTAAATGTTGATGAGGAAGAAACTGAAATAGCTGATGACTATATGCCTGATCCTGAAGAGACCCAGTTTATTGTGAACAGTGGATGGTCTACGCGTACGAGGTATATGTTTGCTAGTTAATTTTTCTTTTGAAAGTGCGTTGATTTTCTCCTTCCTAGCAAATTGCTTTGTTTACTATTGTCTCTGCGACGGTATGCATTTGCTGCTCGCCTTACACTGCTTAAGAAGGCTTCTTCTGCTATCCTGTTGCTGTTTACGTATACTTGGCTTGATTTCCTTTTACTCGGCTAAGTTCATGAATTCCTGATGTTATTTTATCTTTTTAGGGCTGTTTCCAAGTATCTTCAAACCTTATTTGTTAAGGAGACAGATTCTGGAATAAAGTCTCTTTCCATGGACGGCTTGTTAATTGGTAAAACGCGCAAGGAAGCTTCGAGGATGTTTTTTGAAGCATTGGTATGACAATGCTCTTTTACTTACCAATTAGAAAATCACCTGCTAAGATTGTGACTAAGAGCATGTTTGGATAAGCTAAAAAGTGGACTTATGACCTTTTTTTTTTAATTTTGTTTTTGCATGAAAAAATTGCAGGTTCTCAAGACAAGAGACTATATCCATGTAGAACAGAGGAATCCCTTTGACAACATTGACATAAAACCTCGAATGAAGCTTGTGAAATCAGACTTTTAAATCTTATATCTGATATAGGGAAATTTAAGAATGTGCCAAGACCAGAATGTGCTTCTAGGATGGAAACAGTCGGAGCTTGGGCTCGGACTATTCTTCTGGACACGTATGACTTCTTTTTCAAGTGGTACTTAACATAGTTCATAGTCGATAGATGTAGTTTTGGTGTATATGTTTAATCAGGGGATCGTTGTGTTGGTACTAGTTTGTTGTATAATGCATCATCTTATTTGTGTATATAACTTCGGTCGATTTAGTTTCATTCTGCAATTGTGCTAAATTCGTGTGTTCTGATTCTCACACCAAATTTTCTAGAATATTGGAAAATCAATCTTTCACTGCAGTTGAAGTCCACCTGCACAACTGATTAAAACATATTCAAATGAATTGAAAGTATCAGGATCAAGGGGGATCTCGTGTATTCCTGAACTCGATGAAAATCTGATGATCAAATTTTTAGCCCCTGTTTGAGTTACATTAAAATTTTCATTTTTATTCTTTAACTCATTTTCAACCACACATTTTTATTAAACCCGCGAAAGAAAATTTATAAGAGCGTAACTTGATGGGTAGATCTCTAAGGAAATTCAAAAATCAGGGCAAACTAATGGTTCCCTAGTCAAAAATTGAAAACATTAGCAATGATACAGGATATTGGGGAATAATTATAGTAAAAACATATCATACAGGAGTTGAGGAAAGTACCAACACTTAAAAATAATAATAATAAATAAATAAATAAAATTAAAA
>CAIGRP010128103.1:0-29213 GCA_903798385.1 Fraxinus cuspidata | reverse complement strand
GGGGGGGGCGAAATCTGTCTTAAGGAGATTTGCTTTGGCATACCTCGCTTCATCTACTGCATTTTTGTTTATTTATTTATTTATTATTCATTTTATTTCCTGTATTCTTTCGATTGGGTTAGTCGTATTTTCGACAACAAAATTAACTTTCTATGAGTAAAGAAAATGTATTATGCTACACGTACGGGGACTCCTTCACAGGCTTCTAACATGACTTTTTTTTTTGGGTTTGAAATTGATGACGTGGCCACCATTTAGCTAAGAGAGAGAGAGAGAGAGAGGGAAACACACACGCCATATCTCGCCCACTTTCCCCAAAATTGAACCCCACAACTCTGAGGACTGAGGAAACTGTCACCTTTGACTCGATTGAGAAATCGTTGGCTCCGACGTGTGCATCCGAAAAGCGTGATTGTACGGCCACCTTTGTTCATTTCTCACGTAAGCTATATTGTGCGTCTTTGCGTGCGAAAATCGCGACCACCTCCTGCGAGTTCGACTGCCATCTTCTTCACATATGGTTTTGCCCACGTAAGCCACAGTCTTTCTCGTGTTCTTTAGTATTGTGCATTTTTAATTTGTGATGTTTGAAATTGCATCATTATAGATAGCTCTGTGAAGCTTTACCTGCCGTTTTCTCCCTTCTTCTTGCTAACTGTTTGACCTATCCATAACAGGAGTCTGATGCTGCTCTTGGAAATGGGGTTTGGGGCGACTAGCTTTCTGTTTTCTTGACTCTCTACCAACCTTAAACTATCCAGCATGGGGGTTATTGAGTTAGGTACAAGTATGGCTTTTGTAAACAACGGATTACAGAAGATGGATAAGAGGAGGTTGCTGAGTGTTGGCTTGAAGTATGCTTTCTTTCATTCATTTTTTGTTTAGTTCTCGCATATGCATAGAACTGTGTGGTATGCACTGGCCCCAAAAACGTGTTTAAAGCCTGCTAATCTGACTTGCATTATTGTGCAGGCAACAACTAGGGGAGAGGAAGGCATGGATTTGTTGTTCATTTGTTGCAATCGAAACTGTGGACACCGTTGGAGGGATTGAAATTGTAAACGGTTTTCACTTATTGTTCTTAACTTAGGCAACATCAACTTGTTTGTCTGTGAACATCTCAGCCATGGTGGTTTTTGTGCTGAAGATTCTCCAACTGTAATGACCCAAAAAGGAAGCTTGGTGGTGGTAGAATACAATCTGGCTAATTCTCAGGTAGATATGTAACTACTAACTTCATTTCTTTGAACTTCAACCATTCACCGTCAACATAAAATGCAAACCAGCGGTCAGAGGTGGAGATGAGTGCGGCATGTTGTCTTGCCATTGTCGACGGAGGCATGGATTCGGAGATAGGGATGGGAATCGCTTCTTCTTCTTCTTCTTCTTCTTCTTCTTTTCAGGTTAAATGGTGGCCAAGCGACCAATTTCAAATCAGTACAAAAAGCTCGTATAGCATTTTTCAAAGAAAATTATGTATAAACAGTCCCGAGAAAAACCATGCCTCGGTAATACGAACTGTGGAATAAGTTCAATCACCTGGCTCACTTGATTTACGACATTTTTTTGCTGAATATAGGGCCATGTAAATTCTTAAATTACCATTAGCGTGCTCAACACCATTGATCCAAATCTTTAATATTGATACTATAACTTTTAAAGCAACCATGTTGGTGCTCGAACCTCCTTAAATCATCCGAAATAGGTCATATCATATGCAAGTTCCAAAAGTATACAATTTATAATCCGCAAACTTTTCAAATATTGAATTTCACTGCAAAACTTGTAACCAATGGCTATCTTTTTACTACTTATAATCCCTTACCATTCGATTAGTCTTTAATTACTTTGAGTCAAGTCCAAATTAAATAAAAATTGTCCCTTTAGCATCATTTGCATCCGAGACGGAATTTTATCTACAATCAACAAATTTAGGTAAATTTTCGCTCAATTGATCATAATTTATCACATTTAAAATTGTAGACTCTTGTACAATAAAAAAGGATCAATTCTATATTTCAAATGCAAAATATTGGATTCAAAATACTAAAAATCAAGAAGAAAAACTCTTGAAAAATTTAGATAATAACATACACAATTGGCTTTAAGAATACTTTTCGAGGTCAATGGTAGTGTTTGCTAATGGTCTAGATGTAGCAATGAACGGTTAAGTAATGGTAAAAATGAATTCATATAGTCGACCCATAAGTTAACTTAGTTCTTGTTTTCCTTTCCATCTCGCAGCATGATCGTGGGTGCCGCTCCAATACTCCACCGAATATCAAAGCAAAGCTATAAGGTGAGTCCATGAGCAAAAGTATTTAAGCGAAAAAGTTCATCAGTTGCGTAAGCGAACGATGATTCTGCTAATGAAGCAGAGCACTTATTTAAACTTCTAAAAAAATGGATCCATCTCATTACATAAAGTGGACGTGCCGGAGTGGTTATCGGGCATGACTAGAAATCATGTGGGCTCTGCCCGCGCAGGTTCGAATCCTGCCGTTCACGTTTTGCTTTCAACCAAAAACGTCAAAAATAACTTTTCCAATTGCGTTTGATTTTTTATTTTTAATTAATAAACCAAAACGAATTTTCAACCATTACATGTGGAGGATTGGACATAGTTTGTTAAATTCATTCGATTGCAAACTTAAATTCATTTTGTACTCTAGAAAATAATATGATTAGAAATTGAAATTATATACAAGATTAGTGGACCTCTTATAATGAACACATTTAAGGCCGAATTACCTTTGATGGACTCCAAAAGAAAGCCCATTTAGATTCCCATTAGCCGGCCCGGTTAAATTTGGCCCAACTTCTAGTGATTAGGTATTAAAAACCCTAGTTGAACTGGGGCCTCTGCTTATAAATAAATAAACAACGTGGCTACCTTGCTATTCTTCATCCTCCTCCTGTTCTTTTTATTTTATTTTTAAAATTTGAGTTGAGACTTTGATCGTTTAAATTTGGAGTGAATCTGTGTACAATAAGCCGATGCTCTGGAATTGAAATTATTAAGGAAGCATGGTAATGTGCACAGAGAATGAAGATTAAGGTCGGCATGTCTGCTCTCTCTGATTCTGTATGATTTGAGGGCCTGGTTTAGACCTACACCTTTTTCTAATCGTTTTAACCAATTGATTTCTTCAAATTTTATTTCTGTATGTATGTATAAAAATTTTGGGACTCAACTGCAAGTTTTAATTTGTGAATTAATAATTGGGGTTTGAGGTTTTAATTAAATAATATATTTTTTTAAAAAAAAATTGAAATATTTTTGACTTTTTCTCTTTTAGAATACATTATTTTATTGGGCATAACATGGTCCGATTTGGTTCGTATCGAATTCGAATTTTTGGGTATTTAGTAAATTGAACCGTTCAGATTCGGTTCGATTCCATTCGGTTTTGAGATCTCCTACAATAATTAATTTTTTTTATATTTACAACAACGCTATGTTAATTCGATTAATAATATATTCATTTTTAACTTTTACAAAATAACGTAATCCAATCTCGTGAGAATTGACAGTTAAAAGCACTGGAAAAGAAAAGTAGTCAGCTCACAATAATAAAGAGATGCTTTCAATTCAATTTCTCTAGACAGAAATTGCACTACTGTAAAATATGATATTTGGGTAAAATTATAATAATAAAATCATAATTTTGGTTTGAGCTAAATTAATTAGTTAGCAAATTTATTTTTAAAAAATATAAAATTGAGAAATATTCGGTTCTTGACCTAGAATGGAGAATCGAATTGAATCTGTTAGTTCTCTGTTTAGATATTCGTTCTGGTATTTAATTAAAAAAATCGCTCAGTTCGATTTAGTCGGATCCATTCAATCGGTTCGATTCGAGAGTGTTGTCCCACCCTACTTTAAGATGTACCAAATAGCATAATAACAATTAAAATTTTGATAAAATTATAAATAAAATATAAATTATTAAATTACATTAAATCAACTAAAAATATTGATATATTATTAAATTAAGCCCCAACATTGATAGAGATTAAGAATTTTAGCAAATTTTGATAAAAGTTGATAATATATGTGGTTGAAAAATTGTGAATTCCATTAAATGTGATAAAAATTGATTATTGACGTTGATTTGAAATTTTAATTAAATTTTAGTCCAAACGAAACAGGGGCTAAAAAATATTAAACTTATATTACATTTAACATCACGATACGAAAAAAAAAGTAATAAAATGATATAATAGGAATTGGAATTTACTGTAGTAAAAGATGAAGAATAAAAAAATATATAAATAATACCGATCGAACATTCTCGTACCAAATTTGATGATATTAAGCCCTTGTTTGAAGTTGGATCGGAGGAGCATTTTCACAATAACTTTCTTTGCCAAATTGGTGTTGGGTAAATATGTTATGTGTAATTGCATGAAAGAGATTTAACTTCTTCTTTTTTTTCAATAATCACACAATTAAAATTAGGGTTAAATTTATTGGTGGTCACTCAACTTTATAGTTGGTGTCACCATGGGCCACGCAATTCGATTTCGTTGGTCACCTAATTTGATTTCGTTTCATCATGACCACTCAACTTTATGCTTATCATAACCACCTAACTTGATTTTATTTCATCAAAACCATTTAATTTCATATAATGTTTCACTATGACCATCAAATTTCATATAACATTTCATCATGAACATTCAATTTCTTTTTATTATTTTCATTAATTTTAAAAGAGGTAAAATGGTAACTTTGCATTACATATATAAAACAAATTTTAAAAAAATTTTAAAATAAAAACACATTTTAAAAAAATTTAAAATAAAAACTTTTTTTAAAATAAATGTTTTAAGTTTTTTATTTTAAATAAGTTTTTATTTAATTTTTTAAAAAATTATTTTATATATAATGCAAAGTTATCGTTTTACCCCTTTTAAAATTAATGAAAATGGTAAAAAGAAGTTTAGTGACAATGGTAAAATATTTTCTTTTCATCCATTTTTCACAATTATAATCGGACCTAGGAGAAAATTCCAAAACATTCACGTGAATCGAGTACGGTTGCATGAGTCATTATTGGCATGATTAAAGTTTTTTTTACAGAAACCAATACATATATGTGCTCAATTCACAAATAGGTACAATTATTGAGGCGGTTGACGGTACAGGTAGGAAAAAAAATCATGTATTAAATTGCACACAAATTGGTGGTTGAAGATTGAAAACCATGCATTTACGTGTATATTAAAAAAACCATATGTTGTCAAATTAATTTTGATACAATGTAGTAGATGATTATGCTTAGAAAAAAATTACTACATTTACTAAATTTTAAAAAAATTAAGTTGCCGTGTTGATAAAGTGCCGTGAAAACTGAAAAGAGAAAAAAATAGATGAGAGAATAAAAAGTCAATAGATTTGTGTATGTTATAAAAAAAACCAACGTCCTATATTTATAAGGCGTGATTATAGATATAATGATAACAATTTTTAGGGTTGTAGGGATACAATCGTTATTTACTAATAAACTTACAATTTACAAAAATTATAAAATACATTTGAACATTTATAGATGGCTTACTAAAAAAAATAATCTAAAATCTATCCAAACAGGCGTTAACCATGTGCTGATGTAAGCACTAAGTTAACATATAGTCGAAGCCAACATAATAATACAAAACACTGAATGCATTCAAATTTATGAAACTTTTCAGCAACAATTTTAAAAGGATCTTGGCTTTAACACAATGGTAGAGTGCTTCAAAATGTGCAGACTGAACTGCCCTCCCTTCTCGCTGGTGTCTATCTTCGACTGCCCGGGAGGAGGCAACAGCTCAAAATTCTGCACCAAACGTCCCAAAGTAATGCCAAGAATTGGCAATGCAAGTATGATTCCAGGGCAGCTTCTCCTACCGACACCAAATGGGAGATATCGGAAGTCATTCCCATTCGCCTCGACTTTGGATTCCTCTTCCAAGAACCTTTCAGGCCTGAACTCTTCGGGTTTCTTCCACTGAGCCGGATTGTTTGCTAGCCACCAAGCATTGACCAAGATCTTGCTTTCGGCAGGAATATCATATCCCCCAAGTTTGGCGTCGTGGAGGTTCATGTGGGGCACGAGAAGAGGAATAGCCATACGGAGACGGAGTGTTTCTTTGATCACCGCCTGAAGGTATGGGAGTTTGTGAGTATCGGGTTCTGTGACTTGCACTCCTGGTCCGAGCACGGTGTCGATCTCTTCACGGAGTTTCCTCTGGATCTCTGGGTGATTCACTAATTCTGAAATACCCCATTCAATGGACCATAATGTTGTTTCGATTGCTGCCATGAATAACACAAGTAAATAATTAGATGGTCGCTAAAAACACCAGACAAACATCAAGAATCTAGCTTCTTTTTCATTCAGAATTATTGCCATTTCATCCTCGTACCAAACATATTATTCAAGTTATTATCGCATAACATAATATCATACCCATGTTTGGTTTTAATAAAAATTAATTTTTTTCAATAAATTTTGATAGAAGTTAATAAAATATATGATTTAATATGTGGTTAAAAATAAATTTAAAAAAACGAAGATTAAACAATGACTACGACTATTCAATAAAAAAAAGAAAAATTGAACAACGCTTAATGTATGATGATTTTGATAAGATTATTGACAAAATGTCACGTGACATGTTATTATTGGGATAGTTTAAAAAATAATTTATCTTTACAGCCAATGCATTTTTGTCAGTATCAACAATGTTGTACAAATACACTGTACAAATAGCATAATTCAAAAATTTTATCGGCTCCATCGCCCGGAAGTATTATTGAAGTCATAAGCAAGTCCACCTCAGTGGCCTAAATAAAACATTACAACTTTTCTATCAAAAGTTAAAACATATGATCTCTATTGCAGCTATACCAACCTCATTTCATATACTCCAACCACCCGATTTAACTACACGGTCCCTAATTCTCCAACCACCAGATTAGGTCAAAATTTAATAGCAAATGACACTAATAATATTTTAAAAAGGGTTGAAATAGGAATAGGACTAAGGCCATGGAGTTAAAAAGAAAGAAAATCCAATAAATTAAAAACGTACCAGCAACATTGATGTTCTCAACAATGTAGAGAACGTTATCCTCGTTGATCTCTCCCTTTTGCTGAGCTTCAAGAATGTGATCAATGGCACATTTCAGACCGTTGTTGTCCATTGGCTTCGTACTCGCAAGCTTCCTGTCACATGAAAACTACCCGTTAAAATTGAGGATCAGTGTTTTGCTAGCTCAAGACTCGTTTTTTTTTTGACTTATTCTATTATTTTTATAAAAAAAAACAAGTCGGCTCGTGCACTTCTCGTGCCAAAACAAGCAGCCAAAGGGTCAAGTCGAGCATTGTTTGTGTCCATATGAGCCGAGCTCGGGTGTTTAAGGGCCGAGCCACTGCCTGGTTCGAGGGGAAAAACTTACTTTCTTTCATCAACGAAATAGTCCTTGAAGAGTTGTAATCTTCTGTCCTTAACCTCTTTGCAGATCTTGAGGTATCCTCGCAAAAAAGGCCTCAAAATGGGAATGAAATCTCCATAATTATACTCAAAGCTTTGAGCCAATCTACTCCTTTCACCATTCAATGCTTTGAGCTTTACAAAAAGAGGATCCTCTTCACTCTCAAACCTTGTATCAAACATGATTCTGTACATGTTGTTGTACATCATCAATTGCAATCTCCTCCTCAAAACAATCCCGTTAGTGGCGGATTCAGGGTTCTTCTTCACATCCTCAATCACGGCAGCCACTTCAGCCTCCCACCCTTGTCGGTACTGCTGCACAACCTTGTTGGTGAAAAAGGGCACCGTCATGATCCGCCGCATCTTGCGCCAGTGCTCGCCGTAGACGGTGAACACCATGTCTTGGCCTTTACCGGTGAAAATGTCGAAAACGACGTTCCTTGTGCGTGAACCGAACTCAACTCCCTGTGTGTGCAGAACGTCCTTTGCAAGGTCTGGCGATGAAACCACGACGAGATTACGTTGGCCCATTCTGAGCGAGAATATGTCACCGAATTTCTTGGCGTATTCGGTTAGATTTCGGTGGTTCAAATCATCGCCGACTTGGAGCCAATTGCCGAAAACCGGAACTGGAATTGGTCCCGGAGGGAGCTTGAAGCGTTTGCCACGTAGTTTAGAGACTACAGTGGCAACTATAATGGCGAAGAAAAGTCCCAGAAGGGTCTTCTCTAGAAGAAGAAGATCCATAATTGGAAGTAAGCTATCAAGAAATGGTGGTTGTGTGGTGGATCAAGGCAGAGGAAGTGGTGTTTGGTGTTCGAACATCGCAGTGGATGATGATTCCTTTATAGAGAGGATGGCACAGGTTAGGTGGATGATGAGGCATCAAGGGGCCCTCGCAGCTGTTGTTGAAGGATTTGATGGTCTCCAATTTAAAGACGGGACTTCGGGATGGTATGGACGAGATGAGCGTGGTAGGTACGCTGGTTTGGTGAGTCGTACTCAACTTGTAATTGGAGTTGGTGTTATTGACAACTACTGTTTTGTACATCTAAACTATCTTTGAAAATATTATAAATTACTTATAATTAAAAATTAAAATTTTAACTTTAATTATATTATATTCACCATTACTATTCACTAATATTTCGGGTAAACTATTAATTTTTTTTTTCTATTGACATGCATGTTTGGCGAAAAATTAAATTGTAATTTAAATATCTAATAATTTTTTGGACCAACAATTCATTACTTATTTTTATCCACACGTTATTTGGGATTCGTAATATAAATTTTTATTCAATCATTCTCAAACAAATAATTAATGTTTCGTCGCGATACTATCCAATTTATCTTATTATTAAAAAAAAAAACAAAAAAAAAAAAACGGTTCTTAACACATATATTGAAAGTTAACAAAAAAAAAAAAAAATGGTGCAATTAATTGGATTTCAACTAGCAGTGCCATGTGGCAATACTTTTTGGAATCCTCATTGTTACTAATAAGAACACGTAAGCTTTTCGCTGGTTCGTCAAGCTTTAGAGGAACACTTTCAAGTGGTCGATTATTAGAAAAAATCATAGAATCATTCGCAATTGATGTAGATCTTTTACATTTTGATTTACTTCTCTTTTATTTGCATATTCCACTAAGATCATAGCAACTGAGTAACTACTTTTTCCTTTAGGTTATGCAATTTATATGGGAGCTACCTAGCTGTTGTCTCGTCAAATTACCTTCAAAAACATAAATTGAGTAATATAATAATATTAAATTAAATAATAATTTATGCACATTAATAAAAGTTACAAAATCTCCTAGTAACATAGTCGACTTTTACATATAGAATCATAAAAATAAAAAGTAAGATTTGTGGTATTTGACAAATTTAATGAACTTTGATACCATATTAACAGAGTTTCACTTTAAAATTTCATTTAATTAAGATAATTCACGTTATTATATATTAATTATTTATTTATAATAATTCAATGTGAAACTTATTCTATAATATTATTAACGTGTGTTTGATGGATATTATTGAAAAACAAATGTATTTTAAAAAGTGATATGATGAAAAATATGTGGTTAAAAAGTAAGGAAAAAATATTGATGCGGTGGAAAATATTATTTTATTAAATTACGGGTAGTTGAAAATGAATTTTGAAAGAATGTGTATCAAACATGGGCATAATATATTTACGTTCACAATCTTTCGTCGTCATTAAATGCAAATCATGACCTAATTTTACTCAATAGTTTTTATTTTCCCCCATTTTATTGAGTTGGAGTGGTAGGTAAGATTTTGACGTACTATATGGTGCAGTTAAGTGGACCACTACAGTTCAAGAAATCATGGATCACTGCACTTCGGCACAAACAGAGATTGGTGTGAAAAAAAATAAAAATGAGTTTAATCCCACCAAATTTAATTTCATCCTCAGTTGATTAAAATCATATTTTTAATAAATTTAATAAAAATTGATGAAATGCGTGATTAAAAAATTACGAGTTCAATGAAATGCATGATTAAAATTCTTTGTTAATTTTTATTTGAAAATTTTAGTAAATTTTAATCAACATCAAATATGGACTAAATATCAATCTCATAATTCACGAGTTTGGAAAAAGAGAGAGGCTATCTGCATTAAAAATTGAGGGAAAATGTGGTGCAATGCCAATGGTCGAGGTAGCCATCTTTTATTCGATACGATCGTTAAGTTCTTGAGATGTTACGCGTTCAAAATGAATGATGTGGTCAAATAGTAAAATTATCGATCGCACAGTTTTTAAAAGTTTAAGATCGTTCATGGTATGAGCAAGCACGACATTATTGACATGTTTAACCATAGGCATAGATTTTGATGAATTATAGAGATTTCAATTTGGTTGGTGAGTTTTAAAGAATAAACTAACTTGTTCCTTAATAGAAAATTTGAGATTTTGAACTAAAAAGTAGCTTTAGAAAACCTCAAATCATGTTGAACAACAACAAAAAAAATATTATTTAAGTTAAGCCAAACAAGTATAGCATGTTTATATTGAACTTGAAAATCACGTTTTTTAAGAAGCAGTTTAAATTTAAGGATCAATTAAATTAAGGGAATGTTTGGTGTGTAATTTTATATTAGGGAAATTTGCACTTTTCATTTACAATATTAACAAACTACTGCTATTTTACCATCAACCTTTTCTTTAGCATCTCAGATCTTCAACTTTACAAAAATATAGCTAAACTCACTATTTCGTCCATTTTGGCCATTAAAACCAAGCAAAAATGACGAATATAATTGTAACAAGAGCCCTGAATCTTTTCAAAATTATAATAGACCACAATTAAATATAATTGACAAAAAAAAAAAAGAAATAGGGGTCTTCTTTCCTAATTCTCGTCCAATCCACCGCTAGTCAGATGCCACCACTATCCCCACCCCACGATCACGGGGGAAAAAAACCTCCATTGTAAAAACGGACTTTAATACTGGAGAAATGCTACATGTATAGGGTGCATTTATAAAGTTAAATCAACCAATTAAATTCTATCATCTCAACACTTGTAAATTCATCTGTACAAAAAAAATATATATGTGCAAGTAGAATAATTGTCGATACAAGACCTTGTTAACAAGCCACTACAAATCCACAATCAAAGATTGACACCATCTTCCGGTGAACAATATACGTTTCAATAAATTTCGTATCTTTCACTCGAACAATGACTTGACTTGGCGCTACCATAAGTTTATAGAAATGGAAGGTTATGCGATAAGATCATAAGCAATGCTATTATCCTTTCCTCTTTTCCCTGTTTGATCTAAAAGGCTGAAAATTAACAAACTAAGATCGATGATATCAATGCGGAAGGCAGGTTAAACAAGGGAGGTTTGTTTACTAACGATTTTAATTTTATACATAAATAAAAATAAGTTTTGAATAGGCAGGTAGTACTTTTAAATTCCATGAAATATGTGGATAAAAAGTAATTTATTTAATCGATTATAAACAGTAGCCTAACATTGGCTAGACATATTTTACATTTTTCAGATTCCTAACTGCACACACTGAAGAATTTGCGTATTATGGGAATACAGAATTTCATTCCCCTAGACGGCATTTCACCGTGTTGTCCGACTAGAAAGGCTTTTTAAAGAAATTGACTTAAGTTATTCTACAAGAAGAAGAAGTCCGACCAAATGTAGTACCAAGCTAAGTAACTATATAACAATTGTACACTAATAGAAGAGTTAAAAAACTGTTAAGACCAGAAGAAAGAGAATTCCACACAAGCTCTTGAGACCGAGTTCTAAAAAACGAGACTCACAAACGTGAATGTATTGAAACCAAAGAAACACGGTCTTTTAGTAATTAGCAACTTAGGATACCATCTCAGGTAATCGCTTGTGCCCTATAACAGCCTGCGAAGTTGATGATACCCACTCCAGTAGTGCTCGAGTGAGAAGCAAAGCTGCCTAATTGCTTCTCGTTTCTCTTCTGCCCCTTCCATAATAATTTCTTGCTTTTTCTCCACCTCTATTTCCAATTCTTTAACTCGTGAACGAAGATCCTCTGCCAGTTCGCGTGCTGCGATCAATTCAACGTTCACTTTATCCACTCGGTCTTCTTTAGAATTTATCTCTGCAGAAAGTGCAGCAATCTTAGCATCAAGATTGTCTTTTTCAGCCATCAGTATCTCGTATTTCAGTTTTAGCGCATTCGTTTAATTCTTCTATGTGATCATTTCTCTCAGTTATCTCTACCTTCAACTGCTTAACTTGAGCTCCAAGTTTATTTTCAATCTCTTCTTTTCCAGCCTTGACTCGTCTAATGGCCTCCTCTAAGGTTTGGCAGCGTAAATCCAATTCTTTTAGATTGTCCTCTAAATAAGTTCGCTCCTTCACAGTTCTAGTTAATTCTGCTTGAAGTTGCTCGTTTTCTTCAAATAAGCTCTTATTAGCGTTCGATACTGCTTCCTTCAATCCTCTGATTTCTTGATCACGGTTAGCAAGATTGGATTTATACCTAACAATCCGGTCTTGCAGCTTAGAAGCCTCTCTTTTCTCTCCCGACTTTGGTTTTCCATACCGAAACCTCCTTTTCAGCTGATTTAAGCTGATCTTGCAAATTTTGAATACAGGATTCTTTCCTTGTATGTTCCTGCATTGCACTGGCAACTTCCTTTTCCAATTCACGAAGCTTCGTACGTGTAATTCTCAATTCTTCCTCGAGCATCTGAATTTTGTTCACTGAGTCCAAATCTTCCGCTTCTAATCCTTCTGCACTTTTCTGAAGCTCTCCAGTATGATATCTTTCAACTTCAACATCGGATACTAAAACTTATGAATCTTTCTGCTTTATATCATTTGAATCTTCTAGAGATTTTATACTCTTGAATCTCAACTGTCAGACGGCTTATTTCTTCTTGAGAGTACTGTATCTTTTCCTTCGCAACCTTTAATTCTTCTTCGCGTGCTACTAATTTAGCAAGAACTTCAGAGTTTTCATCATCCGACTTCTTAACAGAGAGTTCGGAAATCTGTTGCTGCTGTGTCTGGAGTTTCTTTCATATCATGGTGCTCAGCTTCCAACTCAATAATCCTCCGGCGAAACCCCTGATCCTCATCGGTGCTCTGTGTACACGAATAGTTGTTAACAGAATAATCATCTGATTCTGATTCAGAATCCAGTGATGATGATTCGTCGCCTTTAGTACTTCCACCGGTGCTGAGAAAGAATTCAAAATCAGCAGCATGGGACCCAGATTTATGCTGGGTTGGCCTTGGATCAGGAGATGGCACAGTAGAAGGTAGTTCAGATCCAACGTCAGATATGCCAGAGCCCCAAGATTGAAGATCCGAAGGAATATTTTTTCGAAGTTCTCCTGTCACGTGATCATAACGCTCGGCCAATGACCGATATATGCAATAAAACTCTTCAACAAGATTGATCAACTCCGGCCTCTTCTTGTAATACATTTCATCCTTTTTGGCAAATGAATCTGCATCCTCTTCTATGAGTTTCAACATCCTTTTCACACCATGGTCCATTTCTGGGATCAACAACCTTTTTGTCATTTTTTAGCTCGATACCATAATTCAAATCAAGACAATAAACTAGAATCCAGATTGATAACCTAGGTCAATTGACACGTCGTTTCTTCCAGATAATGCTCGTTTATTTAAAGAAGGATTAAAAGTATAGACTTCTATCATCTATACGCTATGTACACTACTTTATCAACCATTTTCTGTTACTATTCTCAATAAACTTGGGATCGGCTTACAAAAATTTATTATTTTGCCATTTGCGAGAAACCATTCTACAAGCAAAATCAAATTTAATACCTTGAAGATTTTCTTGTAGCCACTTGGAGTTTTTGGGACTAATGTGGCTATCCCACCACCAAGAATGTGATTTTTTTTCAATTCCAACTGCTTCATCTTGTTCGACTAAACCTAGATGGAAACAAAGCTGACATAACAATATACCACTAAAAATGTGATTGAAACTATGTTGAAAGGATTATGCTTACAAAGGTACTTAGTTTATTTACCTGGGTTGATGCCGTTGTGTAAAGTAAACAAAATTCGATAGTTGATCCGAAGATTTATTATAAGAAATGAGTCGATTACCTGCAAGCAAGCCAGGTCGATGTTGAGAAGATACGAAGTGTTCAAGATATATAAGTCATCTATGCATACACAAACTCTAAATTTGATGATGACAATTATGCAACCTCGAATATATTGATCAAATATCCATAACCATGGTAAGAATTAGGAAGTATTTCTTGACAACTAAAATTCAATAAATAAATATTAAACTTTTTTTTTTTTTTAGACGAGGTAGTTCAATGATATTAAAGACACGGAGTTCAAATATCTCAGCGCTCATTTGTTTAAAAAAGTTGAACTTAGCCTATGTACGAGGGGATGACAACACTAATTAAAAAAAGAAAATTCATTCTTAAAATTTTCAACCAAAAAATAAACAATGGTATAACTGAAAGCAAAGCAGTTTCATTTAGTGAGAAAACAATAGTTGATGACAAAAGGGCCAGCAAATTACAAGGCCACAAAAGGGCCAAATCAGTAGGCCTAATAAAGAAGTGACTTGACTGTGGATCTCCAATAAAGCATAGGATTAGTCTGGACCCGCCAATAATACAAGGAAATAATGCCCAAAAATAAATAAAAATACAAAATAATTGCTTTCTCGGCAAAGTAGCGGTTGTCCTTGACTGAAATTTTTTTTTTTTTTTAATAGTTGGGGAAAGGGTAAATAGAAGCACATTGGTATGAAATTTATGTTTTATAGAATTATTACAGTTAAGTCTGAAAAGGGATGAATTCTGGAGGTCTAATGTTGTTCTCTTCGTATTTCAGTTTTTAGTTTTGAATTCATTTTTAGTTTTGTGTTATGAGTGTCTGTTTTTAATCCGTGACTCTCTCGACTAAGCTATCTCACTATTGGCAAAATCTGGCCGTTTTTCGTGTTTTAAAGTTTTAGTTTGATTTTAACTGAAAACAGCCAAAACGACTTCTTGGCATTTTTCATTTTCTTTGTAAATTTTAAACTCGTTTTTGGAAATTCGTTTCTAAAAATAGGTAAGTAAACGTGTTTTTAATGTTTTTCGAGAAACTGAAAACTAAAAATTGTCTAAAAACAACAAACAGAACATGCTCTTAATCTTTAAGAAAAAGATTCGTTTCACTGAAAAGGAAAAGGAAATACCACCCCACAACACAACATAATTCAGTGAACATGTGAGGTGGGCTAAGTAACTACTGAAGGTAGATTGTAAAGGTCAAATGTCACTTAAAGAGGCCATTAATCTACAACATTAATGACAAATATAAATTCAAGAAAAATTTCAATAAAACTAAAAAAACCTACAGATTTCTGCAATATCAATTTTCATTTCCCAGATTTTCCACAGAGAGAGAGAGAGAGAGAGAGCTGAGTTCATATCCAGTGGCGGACCCAGCACCCGGTGAGCCATGGCGGCTGCGCGGGTTGGATCCGCCGGAACAGTTTTTTCTTTGTTTTGACAATAAATAAATGTTTCTAATTATATACCTGATAAGTTCCATTACTTTCTCAAATTTCTTGTACCTCAATTGGCTAGCACTTGTATATTCAAGTGATGGGTCTTAGTTTCGAATCCCTTTCCAATGTTTTTATTATGAAATATTTTTATTTATACAATTTTTGTCAAAATCAAATAGAATAAGGGAGATGAATCGAAACCCTGACCTCACGGTAAGACATGGAACGCCTTACCATTGTGCCACCCACGAATTTTGAGATTAAATTTGCCAAAATAATATATGTTACATTTTTGATGTTTTAGTGCAATAGTAAAAATTTAAACCCCTACTCTTCTTTTGAATTATACGAAACTTGATCACAATATCATTTGACAAATTATTTGACAAATATTGTTACTTTTTACAACAAAATTATATATGTTCAGGTTGACAAAATAATTGTTATATTTAAATTTTACACCTTGTTTGATTTTTTTTTCAGAATACATTTTTCTCTCTTCTTTCAACCGCACATTTTTTAATAAAATAATATTACATACAAAATCAAAAAAATATATATATATTTTTAACCACACATTCTCCATCAAATCACTATTTCAAAACGCATTTTTTGCCAAAAAAAAAAGGGTATCAAACGGGGTTCTTAATATTTTATTGCTGAAAATGATCGACGATCAACGGTCGCCCGTGCTAATTCGAAATTCTGGGTCCGCCGCTGTTCATACCTCATATCAGAAGCAACTTAATTCAACCATACTTTCGCAGAGAAAAAGGCTTCTGGGCACTGATAAAGATATGGAATTTTAACCCACAAAAAGAAATAAATTCTCCAAAGAAAATGAAAATAAATAAACCATAGATACAAAGGTCACATTTTTATTACAGGAAGTACAAATAATGTAGAAAAAGCAGAAAAAAATGGAGAAAAGGGTCTGATCTTTATATTTTGTGGA
Source organism: Fraxinus cuspidata (assembly GCA_903798385.1). Taxonomy (NCBI): domain Eukaryota; kingdom Viridiplantae; phylum Streptophyta; class Magnoliopsida; order Lamiales; family Oleaceae; genus Fraxinus; species Fraxinus cuspidata. Next base: position 12,723 of record CAIGRP010128103.1, on the reverse strand, counting down.
ATATAGTATAGAAGAGAAAAGGCCATAGAGAATTTTTTTTTTTTTTTTTTTTTTAAAGAAAGAAAAACCTTACTGAAAAACACAAAATTGCAATCTCCGGCAAGAGAGGGAGGGAGCGGTGGAATTATGTGTTTATCCGGCAATATATTACTAGGACAGAGACGGTGGGAATGTTCACGTGGGAATTTTGCTATGTCAGTTTTTGTATACTATATTTTAAGGTACTCAAATTGGATGATCGATTTCTCAGTGGGGCTCTGGCTTTCAAGCGTGAACAAGGTCTGCCATGGTCAGGCTCTGACAAGACCTGCGTAACAAATTGACTGGACACAATTGTAATATTAGAACAAAAATAAAGTTTTAGTCCTGTTTGATTAACTTAAAACAGTTGATAAAAAATTAAGTTAATAATTAATTTTAGTCATACATTTTTTAAAAGTCAAAATGTTTTGTCAATATTTCAATTACACATTGTATCAATTTTATTGAAATCAAATACGGCTAAGATAATTTTATGTCTAATTTTATTGATGTGGATGAAAGTTGATAATCTTAAGAGCGATTGAGCCAACTTTCTTTCCAATCTCAAATTTGAAATACCCTATTTGTGTAGTTGCTTTTGCCACAATATCTTGTTACTTTTCTTTTCTCTTTTCCCCCCTTCTTTTACGTCCTTTTTAGAGAATATATCATTTTCTGTGATTCTAAAAAAAAGTTGAACCCCAACCTTGAGAGCTCTCTACCGTCTCGCCCCTAAAGCATTGTGGAAGAGGTAAATCACAGAATGTGCCTCAACAGATCAAGTTACAAGAGCTACCATACTGGTGCCCACAAATAGTCTAATTTCATACCTTGTAAGAAGTAGGAATCGAACCTTAATACTGCGACTGTCAGCTCAACAGAGACTACCTCACGTCCTTTGCTCAACTGAGTTGTGCCCCGTGGGGCCCATTTTCTGTGATTATAATTGTTATGAATAATGTTACAAGGCACAGATACTATTAATCATTGAATAATATATTGTCACTCGTCAAAGTTGGATACTTGAGACTCAATCTTCAAGAAATTGAGCACGTTAACCAATATTTGTTTAGCATGTATTGTTGTAATTGCAACAAGTTAACGACAATTATAAAAATACTTATCAATTTATTGAAAGTTATATGAAACATGAAAATAAAATTTATCAATTATTGTAAACATCCTTTTCAATCAATTGGACCAAACATAAAGAATTTCAAAATTTCTCGAGAAGGCGACACTAAATAAAATAAATAACCTGAAGTCGATGGAAGAAAATGATACAATGAAATAATTTTATTTATTTTTCTATAAACAAAGCACTAATTTATTTTTTTAAAAAGAGTACTTCGTTTAATTTCCTAAAATAAACAAATTTAGGATTTGAATCAAGAAAAACCACTAATTAAATGTCAAATATCCTAATTTAGTGATCCTTGATAAATAGAATTTTTACAATTAAAATTAATTTAAATTTTTGGTAACTAAAAATTTCGAAATCCTACGCTAGGATTTTAAAGAAATTTTAGCCAGTCAAAACTTAATTTTCTTATTACATTTGAGCAATCTTACCAATTGTGTGCGCGTGACCTAAATCAATAGTTCGCCCTGCACGTCCTTCACGGTCTACAAATGGACCTACAATTTATTTCTCTATTTGTCTCCCATTCTTTCAAATTTTTTTTTTTTAACACTCATTTTCAACTAGTGTTAAACTTGACGAGTATAGTCAGCACCTTGACGTCTCCAAAGCACTAGGCGTGGTGTAGGGCCTAGGATGTCGTTGACTGCTTAATGTACACATTATTATATCAATAATGCTAAATGTACATTCATTTCTTTATATCATTGTTTACATCCCATTCATTTTCAAAAGATTGTGGACTAAAAAAAATGTTTATTTTTTAAACTTTTTACTGGTGTAATGTCACGTGACATAATGTAAACAATGCTATACATCTAACGTGATTGTTATTAAATGAAAAGGAGAATATTGAATTGAAATTAGATAAGATTTAAACTCCCACGCTATCTAATCATTTAGTGATGATTTTAAAACTTATCTTTTTGTTGGAAATTTTGAAAAAATGTATAAAGTTCCTATAAATCTATTTTAAATATTTGGTGGTTATTATTCTAATTATTAAATGATTTTTGAATTGATTAAAAGTTAAAAATAAAAAATCGCGTTTTCATGCTTAGGCCTAAGGCTGGACATGGTTTAAGTTGAGTTGATTTTTTTATCTAAATAAAACCTAATTCAACATGATCGATTTGATCTAAAACCAAATCAACCAAATCCAATTATTAGTTTAAATCCAACCCACCCAGACCGATTATGTTTGGGTTGATTTGAATTGGATTAGTCGGTTCAGGCTTAAGACTACTTCAAATTGGATTCGATTATTTTTTATTGAATTTAAACAATTTTTAGCCCCTGTTTCAGTAATATTAAAATTTTCATTTTCATTCTTCTACTCATTCTCAACCACATATTTTTCAATAAAATAATATTTTTCATCACATCAATAACTCTTCTTTCTTTTTCGACCACACATTCTCTATCAATCTACTATTCAAAAATACATTTTTTCAAAATAATGTGACTCAAACACACCCTTAAAGTTTGAAACAACTTTAACAATCTCTGCTTTTTTTTTAAACCTATATAATGAATTCTTTCTGAAAATTAATTTTTTAATACGTTTGAAACTATAGAGCATTTTCTTATAATTTTTTTAGAAATTTATTCATTTTATTATCACGTCCTTATTTTTTAGTTTATCGTCAAATTATTTTGCATTTGTACATAATATTCATACCAATTAGCCTATGTAAAAAATGTGGACGTTTATACATTCTAAATCATTCTCTTGCCTCCACGATTGTGTCTATCTAATTTTTTTCATTTTATGTATTAAATTTTTTTATTAATCATGTAGAATTAAATTTTAATTCATACCCAAAAACCCAACAGAATCTAACCTCAAATTTGATTTTCCAATCAAACTCACAGCCCAATTGAACTTAAAAATCCAACCCAAATGGGACACTGTGGTTTGGGTTGGCCTGTCTGAGCAATTTGGGGTAGTTTTTGTCTAGCCCAGTTAAGCCTCACCTTGCCCGAAGCTTGACCTCTTCACATCATCATACATTACGCTTTTTACACACTTTTCAACCATATATTCACACAACAAAATATTCTACACGGTGACCAAAAACTTCTCCCTACCTTTTAACCACATTCTTAAAAAATCACTATTTAAAACAACATTTTTCTAAAAAGAATATTACCAAACAGGAGCTAAGTGACTTATTCAACAAATTAATCACAAAATTTAAGAATGTGACAAAATTATGCTAAAACATCAAGTTTCTTTTCTAGACAAATATTGCATAGACTCTTAACATGTTAAACATTCTACTGAGATGACGTGGAATAATGTAATATCATCAGTGATCCATATTTATTCCTAATGATGTCAAAAGGTTGTCTCTTAGCCATTTTCAAAAATAAAAAAGTTTTGACGTTCTCAGTAATTAATAACAATGCATTATATTAATTGAAAACAGAACATCCGACTCTCGCCAAACTTTTTGACAAAGCTCATTCTCTCTTCATAACTATCCTCATAGAAGTGGATACAGATAATCTTCTTATACTTGAGCATGAGAAGAAAGTAGTAAAATTGATCTACTTAAGAGATACTGTAAAAGATATCAGGCACCTAACAGGTATTAAACAAAGAGTTCCAAAGAACAGCAGATTGTTATCATGTTCCAGCTTTACGACGACCAACTTGAGCACGAAATCCAGCCTTAATTGGAGCAACAGATCTCCCAGAACCGCACTACAAGAAAAGTTAAACGAAATACAATAAGTAACCCTTGTGGTGCAAAACAATGCACAACTACAAGACTGTGGACCCAAAAAGCCACTCAAATATTTCAACCTTAAATGATAAAACGGTTTGCACTTCTCATGAAGCATGAAAATTTCAAATTCGTAAAGGCGAGTTTATATCTCCTATCATAGGATCAAAGCAACAATGGCTGTCAAAGACTGTATAAAGATCCAGAGTAATCCAATTAACATGTGGCCTCAGAACATTCTAAACTCTTCAAGTAATGAAATCAGACAACGTAGGCAAATCATTGATCATCACAGGCCTTTGTCAAGAAACACAATGAATTGTTTCTCTAGTAAACAACTGATACGGGTTCAACTAATATCATAGGAAAAATAAACAAGGAAAAGTGCCTGTTTGGGAGGAACAGTGAAAAGAAATTATTAGACAGAGAGCTACATAATTAGTACTCAAGCACTGTAAATTTAACCTGAGGCACTGTGAATTTAACCTGAGGCCTCAGATTATTTCAATATTCTCCTTCAATATATCCAGTCAGACAATGTAGGCAAATATTTCATTCATCACAGGCCTCAGGAAAAATCAACTACTATTAGCCTCTCAAGAGTCTTCCAGAAAATGAAGTTAAAACAAAGCCAGTATACGAGTTTTCCTCTGATTTAACGTGAAGTGTGCGCAAAAACAAACATGAAGATGAGAAATTACCTTCTCACATCTGAGAAAAAAGAGACGGTTCTCCTTTGAAAGGACAGTATCCGGACTTTTGCAGCCATTGCATATGACATAATCATCTGGAGACATTATTTGCAAACAATCATGTTCAAGAATTCCTTAGAAACAAAAGACAAGTGCTGCTGCTTCAAACAACTTAGTGACACATCCCCAAAATAGAACACAGAAATAACAATACAATTACACATGCAACAGTGCCAAGTAAAATGACATCTTCAAAGTCAGCTTTTTAGAAAAATCAACTTCTACATGAAAAAGAAACTGACAATAGAAATATAGTAAGTATACTCCTTTCTAGAATATATTTGATTTCTACATGAAAAAGAAACTGACAATAGAAATATAGTAAGTATAATCCTTTCTAAAATATATTTGATATTCATAGTATCAATTACGTGTATCTTATTGCATTTAATCTAATTGTCTTCACCAAGAATATGGCAAAGAATAAGAATTTACTGATATAGCGCCGCAGGATTCCCTCAAAGTTCTTGGGTGCAAATCTCCCCTTGACTACCAATCTTTGTTGACCATCAAGTGACCCACTTGTTCCCATCTCAGCCAGTAAGAAAGTCATAACATGCTCTGGTTGCCTGTGCATCCTATACATAGGAACACCACATTGAGAAAGTTATAATCTAAGATACTATGTGTCCAGAAGGGGCAAATATAAAGCAACATTAGAAACGTTACCAGGCAGAGACAGCAAAAAATAATTTATTCAACTATAGGAAAAAGAGAAACAACCGTCACCAGGTACAAAAGGGACAAGGACTTGGAAATCAAGAAAATCAATATGTAACTTTAATCGTGCAAAAATCATGCCCCGAATTCTCGTGCAAACCAAAACACTCAAAAAATGAAATAGGAGAATTAAGGGTTTGTTTGAGCCCTCTTTTTTAGATAAATAGATTTTGTAACAGTGATTTTTTTGATGACATGTAAATTATTTATTGTGTGTGTACTTGAAAATGAGTTTTTTAAGAATGGGATTCAAACAGGGGTTAAATCTACTTCTGTCCCCTTTTGGCATCACAGATTTAATGCAGTAATCTATCGGGCTCTAATGGACCAAATTATTAACAAAAAAGAAAATTATCAACTGGCAAAGCTGAAATAATTTAACGAAGAGGAAATGGCATACGTTTTGCAAAGATCCATGAAATTAACAAAAACAGTTTTCTTCGTGCCCTCACGAAGAACTTGAGGAGGCCTCATAACAGTCCTACGCCGATCTCCAGCAAGCTCAGGATTATTTTCACGGAGAATGTTGAACACTCTTCCTAGAAGCTGTAATATTTAAAATTTAAAATGAATTAAAAGTACTCAGGAGTGGATATTGATGAAGAATAGAATGACCGAAGAGATCAAGTTCCACACAATTCAGCTCCTAATATAAGAAATGTTATAAATTTATTAAAGGAAAGAATAACAAGAACACGCTAAGTTTTATTCCCAAAAAATGGGTCAACCACATGAATCATTTTCCACCATCCTATTGAATTCAAGGCCATTTTCAGTCAATAGTACATTGGAATTTGGAACTTGCTGATCTTTCCTCTATGCTGCTGAAATTACATAATAATACTAAGTGGGAGCCTCTTTACATTTATGCACGGCATCTTCGATCTTCTAAGACATCCTTAATTATCCACAGTATAACCTTCACTTGTTGACAGATAGCCCGTGTTTGATGAGGATTAAAATCTTGATTTTTATCAAAGTCAAAGTCAACAATTAATTTTGACCACATATTTCATTGGACCCACAACTTTTCAACCACACATTTCAAGAACTTTTATCAAAATCCACTAAAAATCTGATTTTAAACCCCCCCCCCACCAACCCACCAACACAGGTATAGTCTCATTTAGTTTTATATATTCTTCTATAGACATGAATCTCCTGAATCAGTCAATTCATCTTTTGAAGATTTTGTCCGTTGATGATCCAAAAATCAATACACAAATATAGTTGGTCCAATAAATGTTATACAAATATTGTCTTCCAACTCTGTAACTATAATATAAGGGTAAATTGAGACTACGCTCCCCAACCTTTCACAAAGTGTGGTTATGAGTAATCAACCTTCAAAGATGAGGATCTACGTCCACAAAAACAAATATATGTGAATATTGGTCCTCAGCAAAATCATCAATGTGAATGATAAATTGCATATGACTTAAAGTTGGAGGGAAAAACCATCAAACCACTTAACAATTGGTATCCAATTCAACTGAAAATCACCATTAGTATTAATGTCCACATTGACAATTCGATCAATTGGAGACCCAAATTCACATATTTGAATTGGTTGGGGACTCAAAAACTCACTTTTAAAGGTTGAATACTATCACTACACCACGTAAGAAGTTGGAGAGCCCATCTCTAATTTTCTCATAATTTCACAACCTAAAATCCCTACAAAATTTCTCTATTTTGTCCAACCGCTATATTCATATACATTACATTATCTTCACGTACTCGAATTTCATATCCTGATGATATAGAAGTACCAAAAATATGACTTCGATATGTTCACTTTAACACAAATAGGTTTTATAGCTCACAAAAACCAACTTAAGAAAGTATAAAAATAATGAGAATAAATAACTTTCTAATGCCACAGGAGAGATCCTACTGGAACAGGACCTACAGGTAACATGACAAAAGTCTCAGGATATTTCTGGTTCATGCTTTTGTCACAATACCATGAGATAAACATATATTGATTAAAAAAAAGACGAAAAACAGTAAAATATACCTGACATACCTAACCAATCAACAATAGAACAGTAATCTTTTTCCTACACCCACCATACAGCAATATTGAAGATAAGCCCATTCAAATGCGATTGGCCCAAATCATATAAAGTGATAACCTCAGAGCATTCCATTACAATATGTCACACACCATACTCACATAAGAATCAGCAGTGCATGAAAGCAATATTGGATATTACATATTCGTCCTACCATTTCACTTTTATTCTGGAATTCAACGGCAGCTTACAAGGTCGAAAATCATGAAAGAAACTCACAGCCATATGCATGTGCAAGTAACCAAAAAAAAAAAAAAAAATTCACCCAGTAAACATCATCCTAAAACGCTACATGTATGATTAAGAATGACCCATCAAAACTAAAGATTTCCAAAGCCAATTCCAACTAAAAGATCAAACAGAAAACTAAACTCCAGCATAACATGTTACAATACGCATTTGCTGCAAAATGGTTGCATAAGCAAAGCCTGAAATTTTCACAAAGCACTTTGACCTGAGTATACAAATTAGAAAAATAAACTTACTTCCTCGTACTCATAATCCCTATCACTTCCATCCCATGGATATTGTTGAAGAACAATCCCCTCTCCCTCTTCATCCTCTCCAATATCTAAAAATTGGGAAAACATAATTGTTAAAGAAGCTTCACAACCCAATTAACAGAAGACATAAAACGATGTAGCCTCAAATAAAAAGCAGTTATAAACAAACATCTCACCATCCAAATCATCCCCTACATTCTCTTTCTCATCACTTAGAAGATCGGTATGAACCTGTAACAGTTCAAATGATGTCAAATACAAATCATTACTTGAAAATAATTTTTTCAATCAGAATCAACATCTCAGATAATATGATAAAACCACTAACCGGTTTCTTCTTCTTCTTTTTCAAACCAGCAAATGATGTTTCAAGACCGTCAGAAACTGCAGAATTCAGTAAACATACACAGCATTATAACAAAATTGTGGCTCAGTAAAAACATTGCAGAAAGGGAACAATGTACAAGAAATCGCGAAAATTAGATTGCTGAATTAAATTACCAGACAGGCTCTCAGTTTTCTCAGCCAGATTATCAACCGTCTCATCTTCTGCAGGATCTTGAATCACGACCTTCTTCTTTTTCTTCTTCTTTGTAGGGTCAAAAGGAGCAATCTGAAATAACAAACAATTGCTATGAGTCATTAGAATATTCAAATTCCATGGGGATAAAAAAGACCAGTATTTTTGACAACTACTTCCAAGAACTTTTCTATGAAAAATATCAGATTCTTCAGAAAACTGAACTGACAAGAAAACAAGCAACTCAAACTGTCCAAAATGTCTTTAATCCAAACCAATTCTCATCACTTCACTTTACTGCAGTCGCTTATAAGCTTTCAGATCCAAAAGAATCAAGAAATGTTATTATTTCCACTTCTCAACTTACATAATTTTATTCACCCCATTTTCGTATTCTGATGCTGCTTAAAGGCCTGCTTGGAAGTTTTTTTTTTCACCGGTTTTAAGTGGCAACGTTTGTGAGGGGTTGGTAGAACCTACGCTTGTTAGTTTTTTTGAGCACCAGTTTTAGATGGTTGGTGTAGTGTAAATTTGAGCAGTTCTCTCAACCCACCAAATTGACGGTTTTTTGCTGTTTCTTATATTCCCTTTTAATTTTACCATTCATGAAATAATTATTTCCAACCAATATATTTTGTTCAAAACTAACTTATAAATAAAAATATATTAACTAAAAAATTATTTATTCGCAAAAAAATTATATTATAACTAAAAAATTACTTATGAGTAAAATATCACTTATAAGATGAAAATTAATTTTGTCTCAAATTTGTTTATAAAGTAAAAATATTACTAACAAGATTAAAAATTCACTTATGAAACATAGAAGTTACTTAAGTAAAAAAATATTTGTGTAAAATTATTTAAAAGTACATAATTAACTTATAATTGTAAAATTTACTTAATAAGTATAAAATACTGACTTAAATTTTTATATAAATATTTAATTTTATTTAACTTTTAAAAGTAACTATTAACTTATATGTAAAAAATTACCTATTAAGTAATAAAATATCATGTATGAATAAAAAAAATCATACAAGAAACTATAAGCTGAAAATTTCACGAGACGTGTAATTTTATTCTTTAAAAAAAATTCAGAACCAGTAGATAATAAACTTTCATATATGGGTTGGACTGTTTTTAAAAACAACTATTAAAACCGCTCAAAACCGATTCGATCATAAAATACTTTAGAAATTGCTCATAACGGTTGCCCCGAAACTCCCAAGCAGGCACTAACACAACTAGCACACGGAAGAATATTTTTGTCCCTGTACATACAAGGTTAATCACTTTGTTAATATAGAACAACATACACAATCAATACACATAGCAAGCATGCCATCCCCAATTGTTTGCATGTAATATACTGAAAACCCTCCACATTACCAAGAACACAAATCTTGACAAGCATCAGCAGTAATTTACAAATATTGTCATTATAATACCCACCCAGAGTAAAAGAAATACAATTCTAATGTGAACAATCACAAGAAATACAATTTTAATGAGAGTTACCGGTACAGCATCATAACAATATAACATATGATAGAAACTTACATCTCCTGCCTCCTCCTTAACCTCCTTAACTTCGTTTTGATTTTCCTCATCAGCCATGGTTGTACTTAGATCTGCAACATAAAATCAAATTCGAAATCTCTTAATAAAACATTATCACAGAAATTTTAACGTTGTTAAAAATCGAAGCCTTAATGCAGAATAACATATGGATAGATACAAAAAAAAAATCGATAATAGAAGTATTTCTTTCAGATTTACAGATTCAGAAAAAAAAAGAAAACCTAGAAAATGGAATGGTATAGAGATTACCTTGACGAAAAATGGGGGATTCTGATTGTTTCGCTGTTCTGCGGCGAATTCGGCCGATATAGGGTTTTTGTTGGCCCTAATGCCTAGATTCGTAATTCTACAATATATTGGGCTGGGCTTATGTTAGTTATGGGCTGTCAGAAAATACAGTCCAAGTGTCCACAGAAACCCTTAAGACCATTTTCTCTGTTTGACTAATGTTTTCAATCCTATGCATATGTACTTTGGTTTATATAAAAATAAAAAATTAATAAAATATGACGCTAAAAAGTTATGAATATGGTGAAATATATAGTTAAAATTAATTGTTGATTTCAACTTAAATTTTATTCAAATCTTTTATCTGAACCAAACAACGACTATGTTTATTATTATTTTTTTTTCTCTAATTTACGATTTATGTTGTCTTCATATATGCATTAAAACTCATAACTCAAATTTAAAAAAAAAAAAAAAACAAAATTATCTTCGCAAGGCAGGATGAGTTTTTAGTTTTCACTAAAATCTAGATGTTCCTAACTTGAATTCTGATATTTTCCAGGAATTTATTTCTAAAATCTTAGGAGCAATTCTCTTTGTATTTCAATTTTGTATTTTGAGTTTTGAATTCATTTTGTATTTTGTGTTTTGAATGATCATTTTGAAATTTTTGAAAATGTGTTTTTTTTTGCATTTTGAAAAATTGTTTTGAAAACGCCCAAAACGCGTTTTGAAAATTTTGACTTATAAATCGGTGGCCCGAACCCCTTTTTTAGCAGGACAAGCTCATATTATGTAAATGCAAGTGGTCCGGTCAAAAAAGGGATTTGACCGGATCGATTAGCCGGTTTTATTTAATTATCGTGTGATTCAATATGGTTGATTTTTTAATCAAATTTCAAAACTTTTCTCCATTGAAATTTTAGTTGACTAAAGATTTGAACACTTGGGCCATGTTCGATTGCGACGAATTCCATGAAAAATATCACATTCGAGGAAAACAAATTCTATTTTGGCCGTTGGATTGCAGCATAGATATAGAAATCGAATTCTAATGTACAACCACTTTTAAAATGCAATTTATTTGTTTTTATGGAAAACGAATTCATATGGATTTTGTGAGTTTTTATTTTTCAACTAACATGAAATTAAAATTCCTTTCGACTTCTGCATATCAAACGGACCATTAACATCTAGCTAACTAGAATATAACCTTACCACCAAAGCAAGCAACACTTTATTGTCCTTTTGTGTAATAAATCATATTTGACCTAAAAATAATTTGTTGTCTTCTAAAAATATTTTTGATAAAATTAGTCCAATATTCTCATTCATTTTATAATATGAAATAACTATTTTATATACTTATTTTGTTTGAAAATATTAATATTAACTAAAATTTATTGAATAGATAATGCACGTAAATTATTTATCGATAACTAATAAATGATTTGTACATCACGAAAATGGAAAATATAATATACAAAATTACCAATAACCTGATGACCTAGTACCTTGATCGAGTCAATGTTCGGGTCTAATAACTATGATTCTAGCTTGATGAATAAATATTAAAATTCTATCTTTAAGTTGTAAGAACGAATCTTTATTAGGTTATTGACTTGAATCATCTGAGATTCTAGACTATTCAATGAATAACAAGTCGAGTCTAAGATACATGCTCCCTGAACAAAAGTTGGGCTAGCATGTAATGAGAGTTGAGAGAAAGCTCTTCAAAATCTGAAGTTATCTTCTTCTTTTTATTATTTCAATAGTAATTCATTAAACGTCGTTTTACAACGTCTAATCAAGTAGTATTTCTATAACGATGGAAAAAAAAAAAAAAAAAAAATATATATATATATATATATATATATATATCAATACCAATACCAAAATACTTATGTGTCCCTCCAAGAATAAACATTTTGATGGTATAAAATTCATATATAAAACACATCTCTACGAGTGATTAAATCATATGATATTCTTCTAGAATTCTCGTATTGATGCACTAAAATTGTCCTTTTAGAAGGACGGGAGTATTGTTCAATAATACTAATTTAAATTTATAGTTTTCACGAGTATTAAATAATTACCAATTCAAAGAAAAAGAAATGTTGTAAATACTTTGCTCGAACCTTTAATGTAGTGATTATATGGCCATTAAGCTCAATGACTAAACATTTTGGCATTTACAACCATGCCAAATTAAGAAAAAGATGATCACGACGTGCAGCTATATTTTGAAATAATAGTAGTATCTCCAAGTTTTAGCCTCTTGAACCATTTAATTCAATACTAAATTGTTGACAGTTTGGGGTCTTTGGACGTTCAAAACTTGATGTTTCATCTTAAAAAGTAAATCTTATTAAGAGGAGTAGTTCAAACCATCGTATGTTATGTTGGAATTAATTTCCATTAATTGATTTAATTGGGTGAGA
>CAIGRP010128101.1:0-33895 GCA_903798385.1 Fraxinus cuspidata | reverse complement strand
GATGCAGTTTCTTAAAGGTCAGAAGGTAAAGGTTGTTATAGGTTTTAGTCTAAAATCTATATCACTTCCTTTTTTGGTAACTCTTCAATCTTACTTCATATTTTAGAGTTGCATGAGTTTTTGTTTTGTATGGTTCATAACATTGCTCGAGTTCCATTGAAAATCTTGTATGGACAGAAAAGAGTGTTTTCCGAACAAGAGGACAAATGGTTGATGCCCCCACCTTCTCGTGGTGGTCAATTTGAATAGTTAACATGGCCAGTTTCATCTACTTTCTTTGATGTTGATAGCTTTTACACGCATCACGAGAATCTGTACTCACTATTGAAATATACGTCAATTTCAAACCAGGCAATTGCATAGTTTTATAATATTAAGGTTTTCCTAAGATGAGAAATTATACAATAAGAGAATATGATTTTACATCTTTAATTTTTCAATTATGTAACGCTTTCTGTGTTTTAAAATTGTAATTTACTTAGTCAATTGATTTCTTATTGTTATGGTTTATTCTACGCATTTGTTAGTCAACTGTGTGTCAAGTCACACATTATTACAAGTGATTTGATGTCATTTGACTTCTTCAATTATAATTTATGTCATTTTATCACTTTTAAGCTACAATTTACTCTAAATTACAATTTATTCAGAATTACATGAATAAAAGTTCGGCTTTTTTTTATTTTTTATTTTTAACATCAAAGTTTGGGATCGGATTTTATTTTCTTCCAAACTGAACTACACACCACTAAATTTTAACTACTTTTTGCTTTACAATTTTACTCATATCCTCTTGCTGATAAACTAACAATAGTGAGATCACTTTTTATTTTGTCCCATTATCATCTTGTCACTCTATGAAATAGTGCCACTAGAAATTTGATTATACTATTTAATCCTATTCCAAACAAAACGAAGTTTTCTAGTACTTAGTATGTGCTTTTCCTAAGATATAATTTGTACACGATAATTCATAATTATGTGTTAACAAATTAAGTAATTCTATTTCAATGAATTTATGTTGTTACTTTGGACATCGCGTTTTACTTGTTTTGACAGCAAATAGGGGTTTATTCTTGAAATAAGATACTTAAACATTTAAATTTTAAAAATTAATTAAAAGTAATTTTAGTTTTGTTAAGCTTTGCCAAACATGCTCAAGAAGCAGAAAAAGCTTTAAAAATTCAGTCGGTGATGATATGAACAATGGTGCTAGTTGTCACTGTTTGAGCAAAATGCTATGTATTTCATGCAGATGACATTCACAATCCTTTCAGTGACACATGGCTACAACTTGTCTATTTGTAACCTTCTTCAAAAAATATACATACACATACAGACAACATTAAATGTTCCCAAAATCCGGATACCTTCATTAAGTTCTCTAAATTTGTTCAACAGAAATGTCTACTTCTTCTTTAGCCAATTTTCTTCGTCTTCTGCTAATTCTGGCCACTGCAAATGCCATTTCTTGCACGAAAGAGCTTGAGACGGTTCAAATGGCACATTCGGAGGTTCTGCATGCAATAGAATGGGCTCAGGGTTTGAAGTTGCTTCATGGATCGGGCAGTGATTCGAGTTCTATTGGTGTGGCTGTAAGTGACTGTGTGAAACTGTACGAAGATGCTGAGCCGAGGCTGGCCCGGTTAATGTCTGGTGAGAGTTGTAGTTGCACCCACGATGATGCAGTTACTTGGCTAAGTGCTGTGTTGGCTAGCCACAACAGTTGCTTGGATGGGTTGAAAGAAAAGCGAGATGGAGTGGCAGAGAACTTGACGGCGGCGCTTCGGGGAGCTTTGGCAGTTCACCGGCACGGTAGCCACGCAAGGGGAAAACAAAATGGTGAGCCTCTGTAAATTTACACGTTATACTTTATATTTTGCTTTGCTTGTTTTTTGATTTCCATTTGGTTAATTATTCGATTAAGTTAATCCAATATACTTGGTATATTATTCCAATACTTTATATTGTCTAGTATATAAAGGTTCAGAATTTATGTTTGGAAAAGAGTTGATAATTTTATTTTTACGTCTCGGCACCTTTGTTTTGCGAGTGATGCTTTTAGATACATACAATATTGATGATGGATTAGACTTGCCAAAAATGGGTTATAGGTAGGCATTGATTACTTTGATGGGGCAGATTGAGAATGAGCTTATAAGCCAACAAGATAATGAACATATCGTATTATAATTATAATAAGGAGTATGACTAGATCACACAAGATAATTAATTTTTTTTGGGTTCTTTAGCTCCTAGTCCTTTAGACTGAACAATTTTTTTCATATTGTGTCTACATTGTTTGGTGGTTGGTCTAATGTTCCACAAGGTTGCATTTATTATTATTATTATTATTATTATTAATTTAGTACAAATAAGGACTTGTTTGATAAATCTACTTTTTGCTAAAAAAAAGTGATCAATTTTGAAATCTACTCTTTAGCATCAAATAAGTAACTTATAGTATATTTAGCCGTTTTCACTTAAGTAAAAATCTTTATTCGAAGATGTTTATAAAAATTACTTTGCTAGTTAATAAAGAGTAATCAGTCTTGAAAATTACTCTTGGTGTCAAATAAGTAACTTATAATATATTTAACTGTAATTTTCTAATTTTAAGCACAAAATCAACACAGAGATTACTTATTGTAAATCTTATTTATTTGAATATAAACTAATTCATTCTACGTAAACTTTTCAAGCTTAGCCAAACGTCCTTGCAATTTAGGTACTTTGGTACAGTCATAGATGAACACATGAAATTAATCGTGAGATGTAATTATTAATTCCAATACAATTAATAAATCAAAGACACACACTGTTTGGCACCTCATATTTATTCTTTCTCTGTATAATTCAGGGTTTCAAAAGAGGCCTAAAACTGACCAAGTTGGGGGGACTTTAGCATCATGGAATGCAGCAACCTCAAAGGCTGATCTTGTAGTTGCTCAGGATGGCTCAGGGAATTACAAGACAATTAATGAAGCTATGGCTGCACTTGCTAGAATGCACACCAACCGGCCCGAAAGAACCATTGTATACGTGAAATCCGGGGTGTACCGTGAGAAAGTCGAGATAGGAAGGGACTTAAAGAATGTGATGTTTATTGGAGATGGCATGGATAAAACCATCGTCACTGGGAACCAAAATGTACAAGATGGTTCGAGCACTTTAAGCTCTGCCACATTTGGTATATCTGGTGATGGCTTTTGGGCGAGAGACATGACATTTGAGAATACGGCAGGCCCACAAAAACATCAGGCAGTGGCACTGATGGTAGCCTCTGACCTATCAGTCTTTTATCGCTGCAGCTTCAAAGGTTACCAGGATACTCTTCTGGTGCACTCACTGAGGCAATTTTATCGTGATTGCCAAATATACGGTACCATTGATTTCATCTTCGGAGATGCAGCAGCAGTTTTGCAAAATTGTGACATCTTTGTAAGAAGGCCAATGGACCACCAAGCCAACATGATAACTGCACAGGGAAGGGATGATCCAAATGAAAACACAGGAATTTCAATCCTCAATTCTCGGGTGGCGCCTGCATCTGATTTTCATGCTGTTAAAGGTAGGTTCAAGAATTATCTAGGACGGCCGTGGAAGGAATACTCGAGGACTGTTTTCTTGAAGACGGATTTAGATGGGTTAATTGATCGAAAAGGGTGGAAAGAATGGATGGGAGATTTTGCCCTTTCAACATTATATTATGCAGAGTATATGAATACCGGAATTGGGGCTTCAACAGAAAATAGAGTGAAATGGCCTGGTTTTCATGTGCTGAAGGATCCCCAGGAGGCCAGTCATTTTACGGTGAAGAATTTCATCCAAGGAGACTCATGGATTCCATCCACTGGTGTGCCATTTTGGGCTGAAATTTAAATCTTAGACCATGTCTGGCCTAGCTGCTTCTACAAAAGAAGCCGGCTTATTTCGACAGTATCACTTGTTTACGGCCTAATAAGCCAAACGTGCTCGTATGTAAGTGTGTAATGTATTTGTACAACTAATGGTTTGTAATCGAAATGTTTCATGTCTAATGTCTAATGTCATCTATCATCAAAGAAATTGTAAACTAGAAATTGTACTGCCAAAGAAATTCCAGGATCGTGTCGGGCCAACAATGTCATCAAAGGTTAAGGTCCTTGATTATTATTTTTTTGAAAAAAAAATTCACTGTTTAATAATTTGAATAAAAAATCAATAGCAGGTGGGCACAAATGCACAATTTAGGTTAAACTTCCTTGGACTCTTTTTTGTTGTGCTTGACAAGATCGCTAAGGGCCTTCATGAGAATGATAATAAATTAATAAAGCAAATGATCATTGACAGTAATTTTGTTGGTGATTGTTGACAATATGAATATTAATGATTCTGATTGAAATTAATATTTCCTGGTGATTCAAACAGAATTACGGAGAGCAATAAAATGATTTGAGGCACGCCTTTGCCGGGATTAATTATGACAATGTCATTAATGATGCTACTAGGAATCATCGTCGATACTTAGTCACCGGTGGTTCACTCATAAAATTTATTCTTCATACATATTCTATTTTTATATAATTTAGTAAAAGATAAGATATCATTATTTTTTTTTCTTATCACATTACTAACTGATAATTTTTTTATTTTTTTACTTTTAATTTCTTAATGGGAGTTTTGGTTAGGATTTAATTTTCATATTTTATTAATTTATTTATCAAAAAAAAATCTTTGATTAAATAAATTTGCAAAGGTGTACTTTTATTTTTAGTTATAACACTGTAAAAATAACACATTTACACAATATTACTTAAATTGAAAGAAAAACTCAATATAATTAACTCGACTAGGCAATATTTGAAACATATTTGGACATGCATTAATGCAAAAATGGTTATAACTACTAATTCGGCAAATTTGCAATAGGCTCAAAAGAAAGAAATATCAATATTAAGCTTTTGTTCGAGCCTCCTTTTTATAAATATTCATTTTCTTCAAATTCATTTTTAACTATACATTCTTTCAATAAAATAATTTTATACATAAATTTTAAAAAAAATCATACTTTTTTATTACACATCTTTCAAAAATATCACTATTACAAAACTCATTTTAAAAAAAGGACCCAAATGCAAGTATTTGTTAGAAAAAACTTAAAAAATTGTTAAAAAGTTAACTTCAAATTTAATAATTAATTTTACATAGAATTTACAATTAATATCAAATTCTCAACTACTCATTTCGTGAGATCCATCACTCAATTTTATCAAAATCAACTTTATCGTTCTCCAAACCAGAATTTAAAATGTGTGTTTAGAAAAGTTTAACAAGTTGAGATTGATTCAATAATTAATTTTAACAATAGATTTCATGGAATTCATCGTTTATAAACTTTTGAATCATAAATTTTATCAAATTTTATCAAAATATTAATTCTTTTTTTCAAAAACTTTGTCAAACAATGCTAAATAATTTCGTTGCTAGACATAAGAAAAATCTTGTATAAGTGATATGGACAATTGAGTTAAGAAAAGTTAAAAAAGTTAAAAAAAAAAAAAAAAATCCAAAGGACATTATTTTTGTTTTAGCAACAATGGTGTTAAATCATCCATTTGTGTGATATAATATGTTATTAAATTAGAGGTATAATTAAACAAATCACTTAATTATATCTTTCATTAAATTTACCATGTATTGTCACTAGATATCATTATTCTTTTCACTACACCAAAAAACACATTTTGCAACGGCCAAAAAAAGTTGCAAAAGGCCTTTTGCAGCGTTTTAGCGTGTGTTGCGGGGGTCGGTGTTGCTGTTGGGGGAAGAGATACGGCAACGTTTATTCGCCGTTGTGAAAAGTTATTTTGCAGCGTTTTTTAAACGTTGCAAATGGCTTTTCTTTTGTAGCTTTTTTTAAACGTTGCAAAAGAACTTTTCGCAACGTTCAATAAAAAGTTGCGGTAGACTTTTTTGCAATTCCAACGTTGCGGTAGACCTTTTTTGCAACGTTGAATAAACGGCTTACTACGCTACCGAAAGTCATGTTCTTTGATCAAACAATTAGAATAATAAACTTACAATTCGCATAATAAACTTGTAAAATGTTCTACACATTCAACCTAATTAAAGATGAGACAAAATTGTTGTTTTAACTTATTCCATGAGAATAAGAATATGGTGCCTTAAATTTTACACAACTAAAAATGAATGGCCTTAAATTTTAAGCTCAAAGTCCTCAACTTCACTATCACTTTCCCGACCAGGTCTAAATGGTATTAAATCATGCAGTCAGTTCAGATGCACATTAAGTAAAATTCAAAAGGCAGACAATATACAGATTTTGCGCTTTTAATCATAAATAGAATATCCAATAAATATAGAGATGTGACAAGACATCAAAAAATATAAGAAATTATGATTAAAATGGGAAAATATGCTCTTGCATTGAAACTAATTAAACCATACTAGTGCATATACATTGTGCAATATTCACTCCATTATACATGTTTTCTATTTTAAATATCAACCCATAATCAATAACATCTTTTCCATCATTCTGATGACCACTCACAAAAGGTGCAATAATTTATACTAGATTTTTGGAACAATGCTCAACAAGTTTGGATTGATATTCTGTAGCATCAGAAAAGGAGTTGCTGTGAAAAACATGAAATGAAGCCTATGTTTGAGCCACATGGAAACAAGGTACCTCGCACAGCCCTACATCATCCACTCCATCCCCCACCGAAGCATCATTCCAGCAATACCACATAACTTTGCTGGGAACCACTTGAAGCTCTGACAAAAGTTCGCTATATTTGCAAAATATTTAAACAAGATATACTCATGTTTATAGACTATAAATAATTAACTCAAATATTCATCTACTGTAATATAAATTTATTTTTGTGCATGTGTGTGTTTGTCAAATTAATCACCCATAGATTATTTATATAGCATAGAGAGACTATAAAATATTGGCCTTCAAAAGCAGTGTTGGTTTAGCATCACCCAAAAATCAGCACGTCTTAATGAAAAAAATCCAAAAAAGTAGCCCCCAAACTAGCCTATTACCTATCGCACACATAGCTTCACGTATGTACGTATTCACCTATTGAATAAATCATCTAACAAATTATACAAATAGTACTAAGATGTTATCTCCACCAGAACAGATAAATGATTGTGACCCATAAAATAATTGACTCCTCAACAATCAGATATCCAAACTTCAATAAAATTACAAAATTATAGGAGACGGAAATTGTTTAATCATACCTTAATCAAAGAAGTCTAATACTGCTCTTTGGCCAAGCAACAGTACTTCCCATGACTTCACTAAGAGTTCGGAATTCATCTGTAGGTCTGTATAAGGTCAAATTACTCATATACACTTCGTCAACCCAAATCTTCCAACAGTCTCGACCGAGTGGCAGGTGATACACCTTTACACTTAAGTTTGTTGTTGCATTCTTCCTTTATGTTACGATTTCTTCCTCCTCAAACACGTACCAAAGCAACAGTTGACATCTTGCATTTATCATAGGTACAGTACTTCCTTGGTGTGACTACAAATTCATATTAGACAAAAAATATTTTTTTTTTAAAATTATAATGCTACAAACTGAATATATACTGAATAAACATTTAAGAATGTGTGATACAAAAACCTGAGGAGTAATAATATTTGAATTCCTGTCTTCTACATTCTATATGATGATACAAAAATTACAAAAGTTATTCTACATGTAATTGGCTATATGAAGCTATATTATTATAGTATATATAAAATGTTACTACTTATAACCTGCTCAGATAACTTCAGAAGTGCTTCCACTTTTTCTTCTAGTGCCCCCATCCCTTGTGCTTGGGTCTGTAATTGGCTTTCAAGTTCTCTAACTCTCGCACTACTTTGTATTTGTCCATCCACCTTTGATGGTACAACTCCAAATCCGAGTAACCGAGTTCCCTAACTCTCCCATGACGTTCAGGACCTAAAATTAGAGCGATAACATCATCGCAAAAGGAATCTTCGACGGGTGTATCAGAAATTGATACGGAATAATCTTCCATCCTTCTACACTTATGGAACTCAAATTTTATACTAGCAAGTGATACAACTAATAAATCAAATTGTAACGGTCAAACGTTGACATAATACACATACCAAAGTATCGGCAGTTGCTTTATTTATTGGTTTTTCATCTTTCCTAAGATGTCCACAAGTCCATACTCTTGTTCTTAACCCTTTTAAATCTGGATTCTTTTTCTCTGCAGTATAAATTTAGCTATTACATATATTGGAATTGGACAATTCATGTAAGACAAGATAAGTTCCTCAGATGTACCATTTCATGAGCCACACGTGGATAACCCTTTCGTCCCATAGTATGGAGAAGCTTCTGATTAGTTCTCATGTTGCTGAACTTAGAACTTTTTTCCTATTACAAAAGCAAAAAAGTTCAAAACAACAATAATTATAAAGATTTAAGCTTCATATTCAAATTATACTTACATGAAAATCAACAGAAAGAGTATCTTCGACAAATTTTACCCAAGCTTCTTCAGAGTCGACATTCTTTGGTTTAAGAAGGGTAATAGTGTGTGTTCTATTCACAGATGATTCAACTTGAGCTCTAATTTCTTTTCTCAATCTAGATTTGAATGTAACTCAAGCTCCTTTCTATATAGTCAACAATCGTTAAAGCTAGTATATATCTTTTCATAGCCAAGATCAAATGTATTGACAAGTTTTTTCATCTCATAAAATGAGTTTGGAAGTGTATTATTCTCTGGCAGCATGTCTCGAACAAGATTTATAAGTTCATCGAAACCATTGTCTGATAAGCCATGTGAAGCTTTATACTTAAACATAGCAACCGAAGCTGACATCTTTGTAAATGCCTTGCAACTAGGATATAAAGGAGTTTCAGCATCATTAACTAAACTTTCAATCTCTTTGTATTTTTTATCAGGATGATTTTCAGGATCTACATCATGTTGTGCATAGAAATCCTTAAACATCCTACTCGACTCAAGTATTTTTACGTTGACCAAATTTGATTTACTTGGTTGCTCTCCATGAAATACCCAAGATCCATACCTTTAATAACCAAATGTTCATAGAATGTAACATAGTGATGATGAATTAGATTCCTACAATTAACACAAGGGCATGCTATCATTTCTGAATTGCGATTTTTACGAGCTCGTTCAACAAAATTCTGTACTTCATCTCTATATTGTTTTGAAAATCTACAAATTAAACTTTATGATCATTACACGTTTTTTTTTATTGGATAACTAGATTTATAAGATTAGTTTCAGATGATAATCTTGATAAGTGCAGCCACTCTTTGTCCATTATAGGCAGTGGCAAATTCAGGAATTTAAGTGAGTTAGGACAATCGTTGATCGTTGTCCTTCAATGCCTAAATAATGAGATTATTTATTAATATTTTAATTAGTTGAGGATGTATTTTTTTATAATTATATATTGATAGAGCAAAAATTAGTCCATCAAACAATACATGCTTCAGCAATCTGGGTTTCATCATGAATTAAAAAAATAGTTAGTGTGGTTGTGTAGAAGGGAGCAGGGAAAGAGAGAAAGTGAGTGTCGTTGTGTAGCACAGGAGAATGCCAGCCCAAGTGAAATATTTTTTGAGGGGCTGTTCGAAGAGCTGCTATCCCCAGTCAGTCAGCAACTAAGGATCTTAACTTGAATGTGTCAACAGAATTCTTAATACTTGAACGTGTCAACATGACTCTTAAGACTTGATTGAAGTCTTCACAACTCTTACTTCACTGCTAAATCTCAGAAATCTTAATAAACAACCTAATTCAGGATGATTACATATAAAAATAGAAATTGGAAGCAAATAAGGAAATCATCTAAAATAAGGTAGAGAGGTCAGCAATTCATTTATATAATTACATAAAAAAGTAATGATTCAGTGTAAATCCTGAAAACTATTCTATAAAAGCTCACCCAGTGTAATAACCCCTTGGTAAATAGATGTCCTTTAAAGGGCCAAATTGTCCAAAGGGCCTCCTTAGGTCTTCTGGCCTTCATAGAGCAAATCAAACAGTTAGTAGTATACCAAGTAGAAGTTGTAGTAAATGGACAAGTAGAACACCTTGATTTAACAACAAAGAAAAAATGAAACAGCACAAAGGTTACATTACAACAACTAAAAATAGTAAAATTTAATCACCAATTTCGAACAAGTTATAGGTCACTCATAATTGCAAAATGTCTAGATGTAGAGCAAATAAATCACACATAGTTTAAAAACAGCAGCCACTCTAATAGAAAATGATTTAAACCCTGTTAAGCTATTAGACCTTGTAGTTTTTGCTAAACTTTATATTTTTAAATAAAAGTTCGACAATAGAGCAAGATAGCCAGGAGAACAAGAAAAGACGGCCATAGGGTACTTCAAGTCAGGTTATCAAAATCCAGAGCCCGAAAGTGCAGTCACAAATATTTTCAAGAGTTGAGATAATATACATAATTACATTTTAAGTTGACAAATCGGATATTTCAACGGCATTAAATAACTTCAGAGTGTAATGAAAGGGAAGAAGAAAATTGACAAATAATGCTTATCGACAGTCATGGCGAAGGTTGTGAACTAAAAGACTAGTTGGACCACCTCCATGACCACCATGACGTCCTCTTGGATTGGGGCTCCTTCCTCTTCTACCATAACCTCTTGGTGGTGATGGGGTGACAGTGGCCGTGGCAACTGGAAAGTTCAAAGGAAGAATGGATTATGGAAGATTGACGGCGAAGGAGACTTAAGGTCTAGAGGGAGAGCAAGAGAGAATAAAAATTAGGGCTACAGGCATTGTCCAAACCGATGAAGGTTTGCAACGTTTGTAAACATAAAAGGTCGGGTCGGGTTAACCCAAAACACAACTAAAAAAGGTTCACAATTAAAAAAATTGGCCCAACCCAACTCGCCTAAGCCTCCTTACTTTTTGCAACGTTTAATAAACATTGCGAAAAGGATCTTTTGCAACGTTTATTGAACGTTGCAAAAAATTTCTTTCGCAACATTTGTCGAACGTTGCAAAAAGTTGATCTTTTGCAACATCTATTCGATAAACGTTGCGAAATGCGACATTAGCAACATACATTTATAAAATGTTACCAAAGCTCAATTATATTAACCAATAACAATATTCACTTATTAAAAGGCTTAAAAGCACAAAACGTCCCTACATTTGGCACTTCTTGCGGAAAACGTCTTTACGTTTCATTTTTTTTGCATTTTCACCCTTATTTCAACGTTTCATTGCGGAAACATCATTTTCACATTTTTTGACGTAAAATGACCGATATACCCTTCTATTTAAATAAAACAAAAAAAGAAGAAAAATAAAGAACAAATTGCAATCTTACTCTTAAACTTTTTTTTCATTTTCACATTTTTTGACGTAAAATGACCAATATACCCTTCTATTTAAATAAAACAAAAAAAAAAGAGAAGAAAAATAAAGAACAAATTGCAATCTTACTCCTAAACTATTTTAAAAAGTGCAAATAAATTATTAAAATATTAAAAATAACCAAAAATAAAAACTCTCTCTCTCCCCCTCCCTCAACCTCCTCCACCACCAATTTTTCTTCTCAAAATTACATCTCAAAGCCCACAATTTCATTTTTTTATACAAACCCACATCTCAAAATCACTCAACAATCTCTTCCATTTCCTATTGTGCCAAATCTCTGTTTGATAGAAAATGGCCGCCATCTCAACCGCCGTCGCCCCCAATTCTTTCATCCTCAAATCCACCACACAAATAGCCGCCTTTCCCACTACTCTCTCTCATTCATTTACCGATGCCACCATTGTCCACAAGCGCATCACCTGCTCATCCACCACCCTCCAAACTCCGGCAGCCGCCACCACTTCCATAGATCGCGTGTTTAACTTTGCTGTTGGTCCCGCCATCCTTCCTGAGAACGTCCTACTCAAGGCCCAATCGAAGCTATACAACTGGCACGGATCTGGCATGTTTGTCATGGAGATGAGCCATCGCGGTAAAGAATTTACCTCCATCATTCAGAAGGCCGAGTCAGATCTTCGAACCTTGCTAAACATTCCGGAGAATTACTCTGTTCTCTTCCTCCAAGGTGGCGCCACCACCCAATTCGCCGCCGTCCTCCTCAATCTCTGCAACCCTGATGACCTCGTCGATTACATCGTCACGGATAAAATAATTAGTTCTTTTTACTTATAATCTGATTGTTGAGTGATTTTGAGATGTGGGTTTTGTATAAAAATATGAAACTGTGGGCATTGATATGTAATTTTGAGAAGAAAAATTGGTAGTGGTGGTGGAGGAGGTTGAGTGAGGGGGAGGAGAAGAATGGGAGAGAGAAAGAGTTTTTATTTTTGATTATTTTTAATATTTTAATAATTTATTTGCACTCATTTACACTTTTTAAAAAAGTTTAGGAGTAAGATTGCAATTTTTTCTTTATTTTTCTTCTCTTTTTTTGTAAGATTGCAATTTTTTCTTTATTTAAAAAAGTTTAAGAGTAAGATTGCAATTTGTTCTTTATTTTTCTTCTTTTTTTGTTTTATTTAAATAGAAGGGTATATCGGTCATTTTACGTCAAAAAATGTGAAAATGGATGTTTTCCGCAATGAAGCGTTGAAGTAAGGGTGAAAATGCAAAAAAAAAAAAAAAGAAACGTAGGGACGTTTTCAGCAAGAAGTGTCAAACGTATGGATATTTTGTACTATTAAGCCCTTATTAAAATGTTGTGATAGACCTCTTTAGCAACACTTAACTACCGAATGTTGTCGTTTATGTGTTGCAAGTGCTCATTTTTGGCGTAGTGTTTCCAAAATCATTATTCTATGGAATCATTTTGAACAACATATTATTGTGGAATCCCAACTTCTAACCAAACATTCTCAATAATGTTATTTTCACTTTAGAAATACGTGTTAAACAAGCTTTAGGCTTCAAGGATGATTATATTCGCAACACATTTTTTATAGATAAATCATATTTTAATTATATTAAATATTTTCAATTGTACTTGTTGTTATATTTATATTCTTCATTTTTCTTAAATTTTTTTTTTATCTTTAACATTAATAAGTTCACTGATCTTGTCCTTAATTACACATTTTTGTCCAAACAATATTGTTGGCATGTTATTAAACAGGGGATAAATATTTAATCTAAATTTTATAGATGGAAAATATTGGCACGAACACCTTGTGTTAATTTGAAAATAAGACTACGATGAAAAAATAAAGAGGTGAGACCATAAATATGATAATGATTAAGGTTATAATCTTTCATAAAATTAAAATGTGTTGCAATTATCACTAAAATGTGAACTATATATATTTAGCTTTCGATTAATTTTCTTTCCTAAAATATTTTTTCATTGCATGTCATCATTTAAATGACATAATTTAACGGTCCAAATTAAATTTTAATTTTAGTCATGCATTTCGTGTGATCCATAATTATTATCTACTTATTGCATAATTATTTCTTTCCCATTATAACTCCAACAACACGTGATGAACCCCAAACAAATACTAGACTCTGATTGGGTTTAATAAAATTTTAATTCATTTTTCTCTTTTTCTTATCAATAACACATTTTTCAAGAAAATAATATTACACGTAAATCCAAAAATTTTCTTTAATTTTTAACAATATATTTTTAAAAAATTATTATTCGTAAATACATTTCCCCAAAATCTTATTAAAATAAACCCAAACAAAACAATGGCTAGTCCCTGTTTGATAAATATTTTAATTTAAGTTAAAATCAATAAATAATTTTAACCATACATTTTATGGAATTCAAAACTTTTCAATCATACATCTCATTAACTTTTATCAAAATCTAATTTTAATTTTTACTAAACATGGCATAAAATGTGATGTGAAATTCAAATATTTTATGAGGGAATTCTTTTCCATGAACTTAAAAAAAATTAATATAAGGCCCTATTTGATATGTCAAAATTTTCTATGAAAGATGGAAATTATTCCACATTTTCCACTTTTTAGTTTGTTTAATAGGAAAAACTTTATTCACAATTCCTTTTCTCACTTAGCCTTAGATGACCCTTAATTCCACAAAATTGAGAATTTCATGGTTGAACTAGTTTTTTTCTTTTCTTGGCAAGGAAGGAAACATTATTTACACTATTCAATTTTTAAATCATAATTTTTCTTTACACTATTTAATTTTTGCCTTTTTTATTTCCAAAAATCACTTCTTGTAGAAAAAGTACAATATTTTTCTTTACTCTATTTAATTTTAAATTTCAATATTTTTCAGATAAAAAGTTATATGGATGAAATACAATTAATTGACAATTTTCTAACAAGTTGCGGATGATTTCTCCTCGTCCAAATTTCATTCTCGCAGTCAAACCTGAAAGTTCAACAGAGAAATAGAATACAATTCTACCGCGGCGACCACTTCCCACCATACCCCAAGTAAACCCTATTAGCTCAACCTTCCGGTCTCTGTGTCCTCTAAAAGCCGATAACAAATCGAAAATTCAAGGTTCTTTGTTTCATCCTGTAAGATTTTAGTTCTTGGATTTCAATCTTTCACTGCAAGTAGATATATTTCTGTGATTACATACACATGCTGATGATTGTGTTCGACGCAGCGTGAAAAGTGATGGCCGGTGGATCCGATGCGGTGGAGTCTACAACTTTATCCTGTGCTAAATGTGGCAAACCTGCTCCTCTTCAGTATGTAATCATCGTCCCCTTAAATTTGAATTTTTTTTTGTAAAACCCGTACACACATTTAAGTTATATTAAGCTGTTATGATTGTGTGAGTTTGTGTTTTTAATTTAATTCTGTTTCTGTAAAAATTTGTGGCTGGGTGGGGGGATTTACATTTAAAGGAAAGTCCGATTGTAAGGATATCTGCATTGATGATTTTTGGCTGACGATTTCCGGTGGGACTTTTATGTTTTGGCTAATAGAATCGGTGATCATCATTAATTTATTAGAGCATGGCTGAATTTGTATGGGATAAGTTTAAAAAAATGACATTTACACAAAATGAGGAAGGATGTTTACCTGCTGCATTGTGCAAGGCTATCATAGTGATGCAAAAGACTTTTAAGGTCATGCTATTTACGAATACAAGTTTTGGAATAACTAACTAGGACATTCTATTGAGATGATCAATGTTTGTTTTCTTGTGCTAGTAGGATAGTTGGTTTCTTAATTTGGCATTATCTACGACGCACCGACATGAACATGTGTATCCGATATGCGTTGATTAACTTTTTTAAAATTCTTCATATAGTATAAATTTAATTTTATACTTATTATTAATTTATTTTTATTTTTTTTGTTGAAACCATTTAAATATGACTACCTATTTGTTATTTAATAATAACTTTGATTTAAAAAAATATATTTCTGATAAAGAAAGAAAAATGACTTCGGTAGAGTGTCGGTATCCAACACATGAAAGACACACACGTTTCCCTAGGAAGTGTCCGTGCAATAGAGTGCATTATGTATTGTCTTTGTTTTTCTAAAAAAGTCGGCGTGACCCAGTTTTTGGATATACATTCCACTTGCAGGTGCCCAAAGTGTGTAGAGTTAAAGCTTCCTCGTGAAGGTGCTGCTTTCTGGTTCGTAAACATGATACATATTTCAGAGTTAAATTTTTGGTCAACGCCCTCTGTTATTTCAGCGTGTCAATTTATTCACACTCCCAGATAATAAAATTAGTTGTTGAAAAGTTATATATGTTTCTCATGGAAACTGGTTTTATTAGAAAGTTAAAAGTGACATGTAGTGTAGAATCTTGCTATGCATTTGTGGTTCTAACAGTAGAGAACTGTTGTGTGCTCTTGGTTTATGTTATTCATGAAGTGTTGACTGTCGAAATTGATGATTGAACAGATTTATAAGAAGTCATATGTCTGAAAGAGAAACGGATTACAAAGTTTCTCAGCCTACATATGGACTACTGATTGCTGAGCTTCTCTTTATGCCATTTTGATATTGACGGATTTAGAGCCTTTTTATTGAAGAATTATTTCTTTTACCAGTTCCCAGGACTGTTTCAAGGCATCCTGGAGTTCTCACAAGTCAGTTCACTCAAAGTCAATATCTTCCTCTGCACCTGTAAATCCTGGTGAACAAAATGAAGCCTCGGAGAATGATGGTTGGCTCTACTGCCTGAGGAAAGGGCAAGCTCGCTCGCCTAAACTTCCTCATTTTGAGTGGACGGGGTATTATTTCTCTTCATATTTGGNTCCCCCCCCCCCCCCCCCACCCACATTGTTGAACTTGTACGTTGACTGTACAAGTGCTGCATTTGTCTCCAATCCATCCATTATATATCTGGATTGCATATCTAGAAATGCAAAAAAATGTCGAACAGTCTCTTCTAATTGTAATATATATGTGGTAAAGGGAGTATGTTCTTGTAATCAAGGACATGGTATCGTAAGCATACTTCATCTAACTTAATGTCACCAATTCAAAATGCAGTAGTGACGCTATCATCTTGCTTGGAGGTTTGGCATGTTCTTTTTACCTTCAGTAAATCCTTTTTTTTTTGATATACCGTCTTGAAAAGATTCGCTACCAATACTTAATCAAAGAAGATTTGGAATTTAATACGTCAACAACTATGTTGAAGTCACATCACACTTTGAAACAATGACGTCTTGTTAGTTTTCTGGTTGTAGACCTTTTTACGCTTGGCCTTTGTCTTGAAATTTCTTTTTTCACTTTCCAGGCAATTAAGACCATATCCAATATCAAAAAGACGTCCAATTCCTGCCCACATAGATCAGCCTGACTGGGCACTTGATGTGAGTAGCTTAATTGATTTCTTTTGAGATGTTTATGCATCTGATATTTGACACTTACATGGATGGGCTTATGTAGAAAGAATATTATTTGCTTGCTAGAACAAAAGGCCTATCAATAAGATCATATAACAGCTGCATAGTTTATCTATCTACTTGATTGGGTTTCTTTCTGTGGGATTGAAGTGCACTAACATTTGCAATGTTAAAATTTTACAGGGAATCCCAAAAATTGAGCCCAACAGTGATCTGCAACATCATGTTGAGGTGATCATTGATTTTGATCTAAAAATGCTTTTTGTCAGAATTTTCGAAAGATATTGACTGCATATGATTTTCTTTTCATGCTGAAAATATTGAAGATCAAGGCTCCAGATCAAATTGAGAAAATGAGAGAGACTTGCCGAGTAAGCTACTATTTTTCTCTTCATAATGAGGAGAATCTGTACGCATATATACACTTCTAGCAATCTGTGTTGTTTCTTGAGAGGTTTGGTGTTTGATGTATGTGTGCATGTTTGCATGGCTGAATGCACGCTATTGATATAATCAAATATTTATTGCAATGCGAAAAGAGTGATAATGTAGTTGTAGATAGTTGTGTTGTCCAACACGTTGCCATGTCATTTGTTTGGGGATGCATTTGAATACTTACAGCTGTTCATTCTAAAGTTTGGTTCTTGAACTAGTCTTAATGAAAAATTTAAACTTCAGATAGCAAGGGAAGTTTTGGATGCAGCTGCTCGTGTAATTCGACCTGGAATTACTACCGATGAAATTGATGCAGTGGTTCATGAAGCTACAATTGCTGCCGGTATATACCCTCCTCACTTCATATTTCCTGGTTTTTCGGTCCTTAATTTAAATGTATGTGTCTCAGTTGATCATACAACATGCATCAGAGTTTAAGCAGTCATATTTTGTAGATACTAGCATCCCATTAGAGCTTATTGTAGATCCTTTTGGCACTTAACCTATCTTTTGAGCTAGCCATAAATTCGTTCTAGGTTTGGGGATACAATTATAATTAGTTTTGCTTGCTTCCTATGCTTAAAAGGCGTCGTTGGTATCATGAACTGCCGGAGTCCAATATATTGTCACTAGCTACTGTTAGTATGCTATTAGGTTACTGCTAGATTTCTGTAAGTCAAAGGTGTGAACTTGGGTCCTTAACCTCTGGTTTCCCCAGCTAGGATATTGAGAAGACCCGACTCTAGTGCTATATTATGCAAGTAAATCACCAGTTAGTTTTATTAGTGATTAGGTGTCCTTAACAGTTGATTACCATTTTAATTCTTTGCAATTTACATACAACTAAAATGTGTTTTACAGAGTACGAACTCAATGTTCATGTGGCAAGCAATGGAATCTAGGTGTAATTGACTTTTGGATTTCCTTATGCATGTCACTTTGCTCTTTTCTTTTCTTTCTTTTTTTTTAAAAAAAAAAACTTCTGGAAATCTTCCTCAACTTTTATTTACCTGCAGGAGGATATCCTTCTCCACTAAATTATCATTTCTTCCCGAAGTCTTGTTGCACGTAGGTATTTCTAAGTTTAAAGTTTTTTGTCTATGCACTTTGCATTGTAGTCCTGGACTAAGTCTAGAAGCGGAATGCATTTTTTTTTTTTGGTTGTGTCTCAGGTCTGTAAATGAAGTAATTTGCCATGGAATTCCAGATGCAAGGTATCATCTACACTACAGCAAGATCTATGTTCTGTGCTCATACCTTAGTATTATAATTCTTGTTTCCTGGGGAACCAAGATCTTAGAATATTGTAAAAGAATAGTTATTTTGAAATGTGATTTTCACGGTTCTGCAGTTCTGTCATCGGTTTCGTTTAACTTGCTTGCCTTTTGTTTTCCATTCATTATATAAGTGAAACAAATGTTCATGGCTCCTGAGATGCTAACTGCTCAAATTTATGCTTACCGTAGTATAATAATTTTCTTGTTTCCAGAGGAAGCCAGATCTTAGAATATCGTAAATGAATAGTTATTGTGATATGTGATTTTCACGGTTTTACAATTTTCTCATCCATTTCTTTCAACTTGCTTTCGTTATGTTTTGTCATTCATTATATGTGAATAAAAATGTTTGTTGCTGCTGAGATGCTAACTACTCAAATTTATAGGCATACCTGTTTACACTTTACATAGATAAGGAGTTATAGGTCCTACTAGCACTAAAAGATTTTGTTGTATGTTGATTTCTTCTTCTCCAATTATGTCGACTTTACAAGAATAACGATGGAAGAATAAAGATAACTTTAAATGAGAACTTGAATCTCCTCCATTCAATTCGAAAGCTCTAATTCCCTGAAAACTATCATAATTCAAGTTTGCAAAAATTTTGGTGGGTCATTTTGATTTAAGATCTAACCGTTTCATCTCTCACCGCTTGTATTTATGTTTCTTTCAGAAAATTAGAGGATGGTGATATTGTAAATGTCGACGTGACTGTTTTTTATAAGGGGGTACATGGTAAGGAGAATCGTAGCCATCTCTATGTTAATAATTTCATAGCATCTTTGTGATTTTAAAATTTTGTTGCTTTGCCTGCCTTTGCAGGTGACTTGAATGAAACATTCTTCGTTGGTAATGTTGATGAAGCATCTCAACGGCTGGTCCAATGTACATATGAGTGTTTGGAGAAAGCAATAGCAGCTGGTAAGTGCTTGCTGAGTATCTCATGAATTAAGTTGTATCTTTTATAAAAACACAGAAATTTCCAAAACATAACTTGCTGATCTCCACTTTCCCATTGTTCATCTTTTTGCGGATCTCTACTACTCTTCATGCTTGGCCTGTTGAATGGTTTGTGATGGTATATTTCTTGCGTACACCATCTATTATTAGTTCACCGTTTCTCACAGATAGTTATGATATTTGCACATTAATTTCAAAATGAAGAATGAAGGGAAATTTGTGCATTTGTATTTGTAGTCTGTGACCGTACTGTAGTTGCAGTTATTTTGTTATAAACTTTTTGTTAAGGCTGTACTTATATATAGACATTGGACTAGGTTTTTTTTTTATATGACTTGATTTTTATACCTCTGCATAAGCCATTGGCCAGTGATAAATCCATGATTTTGGAAAAATATGCCAGAAAGTTAGCTTAATAAGGTTTAAGTAAATAAAGCATGACTACTTTGATATTCTACTTACTGGATTTATTATAAAGCTTCGTTTACTTAAAAATGTAAAATATCCTACTAAGCACCTGTGTGAAATCGATAAAATCACAAAATCGATTTTTTGATGCCTTCATGTGGGCCCCAAATCTAAGAGAGAGAGATGCTAAACAAATGTGGACTTGCGCAACATCTTTGACACCACCCAGTGAACTGCCCATCCCTTCAATTCAGCAAATGACTGATATGCCCCTCTATTATTACTAAGTATGTATGTGTAATTTATGTGAAGATTTTTGTCACTTCCACATGAAGGGTGAAATGGGAATCCACATTGAAGAATTTGGACGTTTTGACCAAACATAATGGTGGGCCTGTCTTCACAATATTTTAATGGTAATTTCAAATTTGAAAAGTTTCAGCTGAATCGAACAGGCGCTAAGTATTTATTTATTTTTATTTTTTTTGTAACTAGGGAAAAATCTTCTGCAGTCATATTTTTCAAATTTTCTAGCAACCTGACATTGCATCAGGATTATCTGCCTCCCTCTCTCCAAATTCCAGAATCACGACATTCTTTGTCCAAACTTTTTAAGTTGGAATGTAATGCTTGTTCCCTGTATTTTTAATTTTTTAGTTAAACCTGGCATACGTTTCCGGGAAATTGGAGAGATTATCAACCGACACTCTTCTATGTCAGGGTTCTCTGTGGTAAATGTTTTCTTCTTTGTTTTTCCATTTTCTTTGGAAATATATTCCTAATCTTTTCCTTGTTTTCTTCCAATTTATGAATCAGGTGAAATCATATTGTGGTCATGGTATTGGAGAACTCTTCCATTGTGCACCAAATATACCCCATTATGCAAGTATCCTCAAATTAGTGGCTTTCATGTTTGTTTCGCATTTAGTGGGGTGAATTGAAAATTGACTTTAAAATGGTCTTATAAAGTAAGGTGCAGGTTCTAATAGTTGGAACTGACCTCGTAAAACTGGTTTAGTACAGAAAAGAACAGAACAAATTTATTACTTTTTTATGTTATCATCTATAGATAAGATTCAGTAATGCTACATTATAAGTCATAGGACTTCTAATAATTCTTTAGTAGAGGGTTTTAAATCTTGTTTGGCACATTACTTGTAGAAATAGATCTAATGTTAACATGCTAGATTTGATGAACACTTTAATTTTATTTATTTATTTTCTTTTAAATAAAGTTCACATGTTTCTCATGGTCTATACGGAACTTTAACAAGGTGGGGTTAGAAACAGGTTCCACAGTTTGACAGAGTCATATAGAAACTATAAAGGAACATTATAAATGTACACGGTAGGGCTAGTAACTTCCCGAAGCTCACACCATAGAAATAAATCGTTAACGTTGTAGATATGATATTTGATTTGGAATTTTTGTAGTTTTTACATCAAGTTATTGTATATTAAAAAAATAAAAAAATCACAGGTTCCATGGGGGTCT
Organism: Fraxinus cuspidata; assembly: GCA_903798385.1. Classification (NCBI taxonomy): domain Eukaryota; kingdom Viridiplantae; phylum Streptophyta; class Magnoliopsida; order Lamiales; family Oleaceae; genus Fraxinus; species Fraxinus cuspidata. Next base: position 12,448 of record CAIGRP010128101.1, on the reverse strand, counting down.
ACCTGACCGACCCTATCTTGACTGTGTCGGATTAGGCATGGGTTCCAGGTTGACACGGTCAGTACAAGATCCAAAATTTGGAACTGTTAAGGAACATGGTGGGACCGGGAACCAACTCACTGTCACCCATAGGAAATATTTAGGATCAGATACGTTCTTTTTGTTGAATTTTACGTAATGGTGACACAGTTAATAGACCTTGGTACAAAATTTCAAAATATAAAATGTGTAAACACTGAATGATGATATCCTGTTTGCTGAAATTGTGCATTTTTTTTAATTTTCTGTTACTGTCTCGTGTTCTCGTTGTATCCTTATCCTAAGCAGGAAATAAAGCAGTTGGGGTGATGAAGGCAGGCCAGACCTTCACCATTGAGCCCATGATTAATGGAGGTATTGTTTTTAGCCATTTACCTTTGTCATGGAATTTAGAATCCCTTCTGTTTATTTCTAATATAACCCCACTGTAGGTGTTTGGCGTGATCGTATGTGGCCAGATGGATGGACTGCTGTAACTGCAGATGGCAAACGCAGTGCCCAGTTTGAACACACTCTTTTGGTAACTTTTTATTGGCACTTAACGATAATCTTTGGTCAATCAGATGACCTTGGCAATAGTTCTGGCTTGTTTGCATGTAGCCCTGGATATCATTTTAGTTTGTTAGGGTAATTTAGCTGATTTTAACTTATTTAAGTATGCCATTCCATGAAATACTGGAAAGTTTGATTATCTGAGTGCATACGACATTGTTCTGATAGAGTTAAATGCACCTTCACAAATTTTTTTGTGATATCTTTTGAAATCAACTCTTCTCTGTATTAGGATTTAGGAACATCGTGATATATGATGAATGCATTAAGACTTCTATGCTAAAGTCGAGTATGCTGCTCTTTATGCCATGGTGCAGGTGACTGATACAGGGGTTGAAGTTCTTACAGCACGGCTGCCCACATCCCCCAATGTTTTCCCGTGGTTGAATCCTTAATTGTAGTGCTCCATTGTTGAAGGTGGAGATATGACAAGATACTGCCAGCATCATATGTTCTAGAAGTCAAAATTTATCAAGTTGCTTCTAATGTCCATGATCTAGTGGGAAGTGTTGAATGTTTAATTTGCTGAATTCTCGAAGTTTTGTTTGAAATTTTCCGGGTTCAAAATGGCAACAAGATTCAGACAGGATGTGTGAAGAATTATTTCGTAATTTAAGTCCAATTGCAAAATACTAATTTGGAATTGTTGATCATAAATTGTTCTGTCATAGGCAGTACAAGGTTATTATTGTTTTTGTTATTCAAGAAATATGAGACTTTATTCCTTGATTTATGTTAGTAGAAAATATTTTTGCAACCATATTTTAAAGAATTGGGACTAAATCATAAGATTTCTATTTTTCATTGTTAAAGTACTACCACGAATTATTTTGTAAAAACAGTTTCTTCCCCTATAAGGTTATGTATTTTGCTTGCTTTGATAGTTGAAGTGCTTAATATAAATTTAATTAGGACTTCATCCAAACTTCCTCTTTGATTTAAAATGTCAGACGAAAGTAACAAACTTTTATGAATAGGGTCTTGCATTTAAGGATTAAGTTTTTTTTTTAATCGTGGTTGTGGTAGCAAAAAGAACTTCTTGGGAGATTCTTTATTTATAAAGATAATCTTATGCATAATGCAGAGTATAATTAAATTTAGAGAGTAAAATTACTCCAATAATGCTTTCTAATTTGATGGGTAAATTCCATTGGAGGCAATTATACTTTAGTTTGATTTCAATTAGATAATTGTATTTTAATTTTGTCAATTCGAAAACTATACTTTAATTTAATTTTATTTAATGTAAGGTAACTTTATCCACCTCGTTAATTTAACAAAAAGAATTTGATCACGTGGATGGTCCTACTAGAGGAGGCGACGAGGAATAGAAATCGACAAAAATACAGGAAATTATGAATATATGTACTATAAAGTAAAAAATGGAGTGCGTATAGTTGGCATGTGTGGTGTTTTATGCCTCTCAAGTGGAGAATACAAACTATAAGCTACAAGGTAGTTTGAGGGTTTCAAAACTTCGTATTCACATGAATCTTAAAATAACAAATAGATAAATAAAATTAAGACAACATTAGACTTAGGGTTTGGTGGCATTAGCAGGTCTGTATCTTGCTTGCAAGGGCATTGCTAGTGACTTGGAAGAACCTTAGCTTTGATCAAAGCCCTGGTCTTGTCCCCTATGGCCCGACCTGAAAACCCGTAGATACATGTAGTTGCATCAGTTTGAGCAGTGCTCATCCATGTCTGAACATTGCTTGCATGCCAAGGAAACTCACTTTCACCATATTGTGTTATGTTCTGTGTTTCTTTGATACAGTTGGTGAGCTGATCCACCCCATCATTTATCTGATCCAAACAATCATTTATTACTTGGTAGTCCTTGGCTTTTTTTCTTTGAATTGTTTAGCCACTTCGGTCACGAGAACTCTTGTGGACACAGTCTGGGCTATACTCACCTCAATGCAATCTGAGCTAATCATTGATGACTCTATATTGTTATACAACTGATATATAGATTAGGATATCACGTTATTTGATATTGTGACTCGATGAATACCCTAGCACGAGATGGTCTGTGGACGATTGGATATTCCGCCCCGGCTACACAAAAGATGAGAATGGGGGGCAAGAAGTAGAGACTAATTTGTGCCATGAGTTTTATAATGTGACCGGCAGTACTAAATTAATGTTGGAATGCGTTTATGATTTGAGGGTTTTAGGTATTTATATCAGTGTTCTAAAAAACTCGTCTAAGCACCGCTTAAACTCGAAATTTGGGCAAAATGTCTCGTTCCGCCATTAGACGCATTTTTTTTCTAATTCTTAAATGATTGAATTTATTCATCTCTCTCTTTCGTCTTTCCTAGGCGTTTTATTAGTTTTTTTATTTTATTTTTTCCTTTTTTTTAAAGTCATTTATTTAACTCTAGCTTATGATTTCTTTTAAATAAAAAAAAAAAACTTTTTTTTTAACTTTAATATCAAATTTTTAAAAGATTTTATCTGTACAAAATATAAAAATGACTTTATCTAAATAGTTAAATAAGATTTAAGCTATACTGCTATCTACGTTATGTAATTATGATTTCTTGGGCATTTTATTAGGTTTTTTATTTTATTTTTTCATTTTTTTTAAAGTCGTTTATTTAACTTTAGCTCATGCTTTCTTTTTTTTTTTTTTCAAAAAAACTTTTATTTGACTTTAATTTCAAATTTTTAAAAGATTTTATCTGTACAAAATATGAAAATGACTTTATCTAAATAGTAAAATAAGATTTAAGCTATTGTACTATCTACATTATGTAATTATGATCTTAAAACTCGTTATTTTATTGCAAACTCTAAAAGCATGTATGAAGTTCATATAAATCTATCAAGTAAAATTTATCTAGTTGAAAATTGAAACTAAATTATTCTAATTTTTGTATTTCGAAAAGTTGTATAATTTACTAATGGTGGGAATTATTAAGTAAAATATAGTATTTTATAATTTTAGATGTTTGATATATATTATTTTAATTATTAAATGATTTTTTAAAATGATTAAATTTTTTAAATAATACTAAAGATAAGAAAACATTTTTTTACGCCCAAACCTCGCCTATACTTGCTTAAGTTCGTAAAAGTTCGTAAGGCTTGAAACTTCGTGTCAGCTCATAGACACGCTTTACAAACATGATTTATATGGAGTGGTTTGTAAAAAGTTTGTGCATTTTGAATCTCTATAGCTAATTAAAATTTTATATTGAATACCAGAAGGTCGGTTTTAATTGATTACGCTTGGCCAGTTGGATTAAACACAAACCTTGATTTATGTTCGATTAATTATTTTTGCAATTTTTATTCAAATTTATTAATTAATTTTCTCTTGAGCAATAATTTCGTTTTGTATACCAAAATTACTTATTATTACCAGTTTGACTGGGGTGTTGTATCAATCCCATTGGTTCGACGAACTGGTTTTGTGCAGAATTATCGGTTTCTGCTGCAATCCGTCCCAACAAAAGCATTGCAGTTGCTTACCCAAAACGATAAATTTTGGGGTAAATTTGAAGCTATTAATTAAAAATTATGATCATGGATGAGCTCTTAAGTACGTTATAATTGTAACTTATAATTGCTAAACACGGTTAATTATTAGTACAACTCAATAAAATAAATTAGAAAACTAACGAAGTCGTGCTAGGTGTACACACTGACACCCCTCACAGGGGGAAGGGTCCGCAATTATAAGGATTATGCTACAAGTACATAACCATTTACCTAATATATGTCATAATTGACAAATGGCGGACTCCTATTGACGGCGCCGGCACACATTAGGTAAGATATTATGTACAACAAGAATAATTCCAATTATAAACCTGTGCGAGGGGTGTCGTCTTGAGTGTCATAAAATCAAACTTACGATAAATTAAGAGGATTGATCGCGATTGCAATTTCTCGTAATTCAATGAAACTCACTCTCAAACTAAGTTTGCTTAGCTATGATTAATTAAGAAATCAAGTCAAATGACGTTCGATTTTTTTATTTTATCTTTTATTTACTGATTAATTACTTTATTCTTAATATCTTCAGCTGCAATTTGTCAATTGTTTAGTGAATAAATCTCCAATCTTCCAAAATTTTTATAATATAGTCTAAATCAATCTCTATTGGTTTTGATGATTCGGACGGATCATCAATAGCGATAAAATCATCGACAATATTGCCATGACAGATCATTTATGATCCTAAGATATCAAACAATGACCACAAATATGGTCACTTAATGGGATGCCACCTTTTTCTCTTGAGATTGCAAAGTGGCCCTAACATTCTTCTCAACTGTCAAATCTATTCTCTACAATATTCATTCATTTTCTCTCTTTTATTTATTAATTAATTACTTACATTTTAAATATCTTCTGCTTCAATTGAAAATTTGCAAGGAAAGCAACCTTGATGAAGAATCTTGAAAAGAAATAAAAATACGTGAACTTGAATAATCTCGAAAACTCAGACATTGCTTTCTGTAAGAATAGAATAAATTTCCATCAACATAATATTCTATACTACCAAAAAGCAAATGAAAAAAGGAAAAGAAAAGACAGATTCCTAATTCCCTTTAAAAAAAAAAAAAATTTGCAGCATAATTGTAACTTCGGTAAAAAAATAATAAAATAATAAAATAAAATAAAATAAAATAAATAAATAATTGTACTACTATAGTTATCAACATTCCCCTGCTTACTACATGAACTTAGTAGGAGAGATTATCCTTTCCAGGCAAACAACAAATTCCTTCAACTGGATTTGTAATCAAATGTAAAGTATTTGCATGAACAGAAAAGAAACTTTACTTAAGAAATCCAATTTACTAACTAAACTATCATATTCACAGCCTTCTATATCTACTATGTTTCAAATGGTAGAATCAGGTTGATACTTGAGTACAGAATGTATCTTACAATGTTATACAGCAAGCACTCGTGAAATAGTCTGCAATAATATTGAAGATTAGATTGTATGTATAATATAAGCTGATTTCGCTACTCAAAATTAGGCATCAATGCTCGGTCCTGGGTATGCTGGCAAGCTCATGATACGCTTATCAACAACTGGGCCCCCGACTGTAAAATGATATAGGCTCTGGAACTTTAATCCTCTTAATCCAAGAACCTCATGTACTGCACAAGATTTCAGAATGAATGAGAGAAGAAGTCCTTTGAAGAGAAGAAATACAGTTTTTAATACCGTGTGGAGGGGTGGTATATTATTATTTACCAACCAACTGCTTCATTTTATCATAAAACCATCTCAACAGAAGTCACATAGTGTTGGATAAATATATTACTAAAATTAGTTTTCTAATAATATTAGACCTTGTAGGCCCTGGATCGTATGGAGTGGTAAAAGACGATTTACATGCCCCGCCTCAGTTTTACTAAGGATAAGCCTTAGCATGTTGTTCAATTCCATTAGCCTCTATGATTGTATCTCAAAACCCCTTTATAATCAGAATTAGGTGTTCCAACCATGTCAATCACACTATTAATAATTAGTATTACACACAGCACCCAAGGTTTGAATCCAAAGATAAGATAGTCAACTTACAAAAAGATACGCACATCAGATGATAACCAATAGTCTCATGAGCTTCATAACTTCATTAAAAGGGAAGTGTAGGGCGAAAATAAGGTTATAACACCCATTACCACATAATCGGACTGTATTTTTCGGGTTAAAGATTCAGACTTAAGTTGTCTATTATGTTTAGATTATGGCAATTTCAATTGGCACTAGAACCAAATCCAATTAGGCAGTACTGGGCTTCTTGCTGCACAACCAAGGACTGCCACAACATCAATAAGTACATCTTGCATTTGATTTGTACACTTGGTGACGAACAATCAAGTTGAGAACACTTCAATGCAGCTATCAAGTAAGAAACATATAACGTTTAATCTATCTTATTGACAATGCTGAATTTAGGCGACACTGGTTCACTAAATATATCACATCAGTAATGGTCAAAATTCAAAATGATTTGGCACACTGGGCACTTCTCCCAACAAATAAGGTCCTTGTTTCCATTGTGATGTGAAAGAACTGTAATTCCGACTTCTTTTCTGTAAGATTAGCCTTTCAGTTGTGCAATTAACTAGAATACTAGAGAAGTTTATTTTCCTCGTCAATCTCTCATAGTTCCATAAACTCAGGGAAGGGAAACCACTACAATCTCAACCTACATAGTTCATACTTCAGAGGTATTTAAGCTTCTGTTCAACACGGGGAGCTGGAAGTGGGACGTGAAACCTGGGACCTTACATTTGCATTAGTGTTCATGGTAATGTTAGATTCAATTTAAATCAGCTGCTCCTGATAGATCATGCAGCTCCTAAGTCAAAAGGAGTATAATCCTCGATTGAAATTTGAATCTGGAATGTTCATTTGCACAATTGTTCATAGTAATATTAGCTTCATTTTAACCACATACCAGGATCATCAAAGAAGCAACCAATTCCAGTAGCAGAAATGCCTACAGCATGGGCTTCAAGATACAAGACTTGGCCAAGAACTCCAGTTTCCCAAAAAAGCCGAGGATACATCCAAGCCCCCTTTTCACACAAAGTGGGCTCAACACGAGCTACCATACCAAGGCTAAAGCAGCCATCGCTAGCAATGTCCTGTATATCATTTACAAATTATATGAAAAACATCGATAACAAGTAAAACAAAACAGTTGCTCATAAATATCTTAGCACCAGATTTTCAATGGATTTCTTAAATGTGATAAGAGTGAATGCAGCAGAGCATCACGAGTCGTAACCGAACTGACACTGAAAATGGTGCAAGCAATTCTGCAAAACAAATCCAACATCTGGGATTTATGTTGAATGATTTGAAATTATTCTACAATGGCAGTTAGGGTTCAGTCAAATGCCTGGCAAATTTAGAATCAGAGCCACCCTAGTGGCAGCATCCAATGGGGACAAAGACTGGGATTGTCAACTTTTACCAGTAATGAGCAGGACAAGGGGAAGCTTGCAATGCATCACCTCTCTAGGCAGGACCAAGTGAATGGGTTAGCCATAAATGCTTAGGAAGCTACTTAAGCACTTCAAGCCAATGGTTAAGCTCCAATGTGTAGTGGCCTCAGTCCAGTTTGGGCAAATACAGAATTTAATGGAGTCTGTGCAACTGTTATCTGCTAATTACTCGATGGGCACAACAAGAACCGGAGCTGATTTTTTAAGCTTACAGTTAAAACATATCTTATACCTAAATAAGATATTTTGAATTTCGAAGTATTCTCATATTCTTACTTCCTTTGTAAGTTATCAATTTTTCAGAAAATGGAAAATCAACTATCACCTTTCTATTTAATAATGACTTTCTCAACAGGTTATGCCTATGCTATTTAAGTAACATTCACTATTTCACTTCACAAGATAGCTTCATAGGATCTGAGACAACAAGGCAAAGATGAGATGAGATGAGATAGAACTGGACGCATCACATACACCCCTCAAATACATCAAGGAAAGTACGATTACGACGAGTGCCTCGAATAAGAAGCAGCATATAAAATACCCTAAAAGATTACAGATCATGGCATAGTGATAGGCATACCTGGTGGCAAGATAGCCGTTTGGAAAGCTCCTGACAATCGCCTTGGGCGAGCTCATATAAAAGAAGATCATCAGGACAGCCATCTGGCTTCACCCACTTAAATTCAGGTCTTGTTGCCTTTCGGAGCTCGTCCAAATGGTCCTCATTTCTTACCAAAAAATACAAACCATTCGGCAACCCCACAACCCTATGAACAAACAGAATAGCATGTACTTCACAAGCCCAAGGCAAAGCCCGAAATGGTAATGCCAACTGACTACACTGTTTCTGTCCTCCATAACCCGAAGGCATACAATGCAACAAAATCTGAAAAAATGTTTCTCTTGACATCACAGTAAATCCATCCATATCAACCGCACTCCTACGCTTCCTAACAACCTCACTCAAACTAAACTCCTTGTAAGAACTGCCACTAATCATTCCACCACTCCTATACGGCTCAAAAACTGTTCCTTTCGTCATCGTTAATGGCTTTTTGACTGCCTCAGCCGTTCTATATATAATGTCCCAACACAAGTGGTCTTTGCTAAGCAAATTAGGCTTCCCCTTCCACTCTAAATTAGGGAACTGCGAGATAGCTAACCTCAACTCCTTGTAATCCACCTCAAAATCTGCTGTACCATTTGGAATAACCAACAGCACACAATCTGGGTGCTCAAATTCAATCTCGGGCATTCTCCCTTTGACAGGTCTGCTAGGAATATTGAACTCGGGAAAGATATGAAGTCCCATCAACTTCTCCAACTCCTCGTATCCTAATCCATCTAAAACCCTCACATCCCACCCAAGCCCTGATGAAGCCATTGCAACTGCAGCAATGGCATGTCCAACATCATGATTACAATACCTAAAGGCCCTTTCGCCGTACTTCCAAGCTTCCCGCCAAAAAATTGAGGAAAAGCCGATCAGAAAAGAATTATCAGGGAAGAAACTCTTAAAAAAGCCCGATGGGATTTGTGCTCTTAATTCCAACGCGTGCTCTTTTGGCGCATAGTGTGCGACAAAGGCGTGTTCCGATAAGGAATCTACAGGAGGCGAAATGATATATGCTTCTGTAGGATGAAGATTTCCACTGCTTGGGTTTACACGTAACGACCAAGTAGAAAACCCAGTACTTTTCCACGCAGATAAAGCAAGGGAATTGTAGAAAAATTGAGAAATTGTGGTTTTGGAAATGGGTTCTGAAGATGGGAGAGAATCGAAGACGGAGAAATAAGGAGGGCTATTCCGGTCATTTTCGTGATGGAAGAGGGGCAGGAGCGGGGCGGATACGTAGCGGCGGAAGGGATTGGGTTGGTTTGCCCAGTCGAGACCATGGGGGCCACGGGCATAGTTGGTGAAGGAGTGTTTAGTTTGGTTGTGGTACTTCAACACTTGGCTTAAGAGCTCTTCCTTTTCTTGGGGCCTAGCGAGTGATTCAGGTGGTGATGATGGGGCCGACGAGGACACGGACATGCTGACGAAAAGTTTACCGGCGACGGCAGCAGTAGAGGGGCGGAGGAAAGGGTGGTGGTGATGGTGGAGAGAGAGTGGGATTCTGTGATAACTGAGAGGCATTTTGGGAGGTTGCCTCCCGGAGCTTCTTTAACGTTCTTTAACCGTGCATCTTCTGGATATTTCCTCCATGGAATGATTCTTTACTTGTTTGGGCTGGATCATGCCTGACCTCCGAGTCCTGGCACTTGTTTGAAACTATTATTCGAGAACTACTCATATTTAACCCGAATTTCATAAAATAAAATATTTTGTAAACTCAATTTTTTTTCTATTTTTAAACCACACAATTACTTTAAAATCATCATTCAAAACATTATTTTTTTTCCAAATAATGATTATTGGCTTAATATATTTTGTAAAATTAGTTTTTTTTTTTATAATTTTAAATGGTCATTTCAATAAAAGACGAGGCAAGACTATAGGCCCATTGATCCATTTTTAAATTCGTTAAAATTTGAGTTAAAATCGTTCTCCTAAGACAAGCACATTGAGCTCATATTTGACAATTAAGAAAAAAACTGAGTTTATATATTTAATATTTTATTTTGAGAATCCATAATTGAAAATGAGTTTGAAATTTTTTTTTATAAAAATGATTGTCAAACTAAGATTAAGTAATGACTGATATTAAATAAATGAATTTTGCTACACAAACGGGGCATTTGACAGTATTTAAAAATAAGGGACACGTGTCGAATATTCATTAGACAATTTAAAAAAAGAGCTACACCATGTCCAATCATATCAACCGTCCCTATTTGAGTAGCTTAATTGTAAGAAATAGCCAACTCAATATCTCGACAAGAGCTCAATCTTAATCAACCCAATAGAACATGACGAAATCCAGTACTTTTGATTATTACAGTCATCGAACTCATATAGAAAGCTTCAAGAAGTCAAATCTCATGCTAGCTAAGGCAATCCCATAACAAACTTTTTGTTCTTTTTTTAGGATTTTTATAATATTGAATCTTGGGAAGAAGATAACCAGCAAAACATATACACATTTAAGTTACTTTTAATTAAAACTAGCCAGAACGTTATTCTAAAATACTTTTAAGTGTTGTAAATGTAATATTTGACCATTCATTTACCTTTTTTATCTAAATATAAGAGAAATGCAAACTCCTGAAAATAAATTTTAATTATTATATATGCACATAAATAATGAAATGCATACTTGAACGTGCGTATCAAAATTATAACTAAATGCACAAATGAAAATAAATAACAAATGCGATACATGAATTAACGTGAATGTTAATTAATTTAGAATTAATATCAAAAAATATATATTTCACAATGAATGTTAAATCATTTATATTTTAAGTGAAACGGATACTAATTAGCATACATGTACGTGAACAATAAATTGCATCATTGAATTTAAAATTTTAATTAATATTAATTAAATGAATGTTAATATTAATATTAATTAATTAGAAATTAATAATAGGGGCATGGACGTGAATGTCAATGTGAAATTCTAATTAATATTTAATTAAAAGAATTTGAATGTTAATTAATTGAAAATTAATTATAGTAATCCATTGAAGTATTTATTACAGTTTGTAAATTAAATACATGATATTGAAAAATGAAAAATAAGATATTATTGAAATAATTTAATTGTATTAAGGTTATAATCGTCCAAAAAAATTAATTAATATTAATTAAATGAATTTTAATATTAATGTTAATTAATTAATCGATAATTAATAACAGCATGAATGTGAACGGGAAAATCTAATTGATATTAATTAAATAAATGTGATTGTTAATTAATTAAGAATTAATTATAGTAATTAGTTATAGTATTTAATATGGTTTGTAAATTAAATAATATTGAAAAACGAAAAATAAGATATTATTGAAATAAAAGAATTGTATTAGAGTTATAATAATCCAAAAAATGATTCTCATTTGATGTGATATTTAATATATTATAGATGTACCCATGAATAGATATACATTTTTCCTTTCAACTGCTTTGATGCGTTGAAATTTGACTCATTGACAATTAAGTAGATAATTTTAAATGTGCAGTGTTAAAAAAAAAATAGGAGATTTAATCAAGGACGAATTCAGGATTTGACTAAATAAAATTTCAAACGGGACTAATATGTAAAAAAAAAAAAAATTACACACCCAACCCTAGCTTTACATAAAGTTGACGAAAATAATAACATCATATGTAGGAGTGGGCAAAAAAATCATACCCATCGTAGTTGAATTAGAACGGGACCAAATCGATTGGTTTGATTTGATTTTGTAGTATGTTTTTAAATGGTTCTAGTTTCTTGAAATTTAGGACTAGCAGATTTCAAAATCATTAGAACAATTCTAATTAAGCAATTGACCCCTTTTCAATTTATATTCACAAAACTTAGGGGTCGTTCTCTTTGTATTTCAGTTTTGTATTTTGAATTCATTTTGTGTTTTGTATTTTGAGTGTCCATTTTGAGATTGTTGAAAGTGTGTTCTTTTTGGCATTTTAAAATATTATTTTTGAAAATAAACAAAAGGAAAACGTGTACTCTCTCTTCATTTCCATCTCATTTTGGGTCGTCTCTCTCTCTCTCTCTCCCCCCTCTCCCTGATCCCGACGATATCCCTGCAAGCGGCGCGGTGGCGGTTTGGGGTTGGGCGCGCTCCCTGCGATCTCCTTCTTCATCTTTTTTCTTTCTTTCTTTGGTGCAGTGGTTAGGTCGTGGACGGATCTGTTGCGAAATGCAACGGTGGTGGATCTACTATGAACGGCGATGCAATCGAGTTACTGTTGTA